>PVIC010042670.1:0-15752 GCA_004025085.1 Thryonomys swinderianus
ACAGTGAGGCTTTGTCTCAAAACAAAAAAGAACACGCTGAACTGCATCTTGGAACCACATTTCAAAATAACAAAATACACAAAATAACCCTGGCACTCCCATTCTCAGTTCCAAGAAACTCTAAGTAGTACAGAGACTTCAGACATAGAGCTTGCCTTCCATTATCCTTTACTAAACATTCTAAAATGTCTAGTATCTGAATTCACACCTGCCTAAAGGTGGGTAGAGTCAAAAAAATGTTTTATCTCTTTTTTCTCTCTACCAGGTCAACTTACAGTGAGCTCAACTACCAAGAAAGCCAAAAGCTTTATTTATATATGTTTTGAGTCTTCTTTCCTGAACTTGCATTAATATTATAATCAGAAAATATAGGGCCGGAGGGTTAGCTCAGTGGTTCCGGTGCCTGCCTCGCAAGTGCAAGGTCCTGAGTTCAATCCCCCGTAACCACATACAATGTTGGGCGTGGAGACTCACACCCACCAACAATCAATACCACATACCACAGTACCGGGCGTGGTGGCTCACGCCTGTCATCCCAGCACTCGGGAGGCAGAGACAGGAGGATTGCTGAGTTCAAGGCTTGCCTGGGCCACATAGTGAGCTCAGAGCCAGCCTGAACTACAAAGAGAGACCCTGTCTCAAAAAAAAAGAAAATATAACAATGTTGTAAGATAAAGTTTTTCCCCAAAAGTTTATTTTGGCAATCAAAAATTCTATTTATGGGCCAGAGATTTAGCTCAGTGGTTCCGGCACCTGCCTCGCAAGCGCAAGGTCCTGAGTTCAATCCTGGTAACCACATACAATGCTGGGCGTGGTGACTCACACCCACCAACAATCAACCAGCAATCAGCACCACATACCACTGTGCCAGGCATGGTGGCTCCCGCCTGTCATCCCAGCACTCGGAAGGCAGAGGCAGGAGGAGTGCTGAGTTCGAGGCTTGCCTGGGCTACATAGTGAGCTCAGGGCCAGCCTGAACTACAAAGCAAGACCCTGTCTCAAAAAAAAAACAAAATTCTATTTATTCAAGTGCCTAACAAAACAATTTAGATTCCTAGTGATTTTGGTTAGTGTCTATTTCTGATTTCACAGACCTATTCATTATACTGCTCATTATAAAAGGCATTTACTATACCATATTACATTTCACATATCAGCAGTTCTCTTTTAGAATATAATCTGTTTCTAATTCAATTGTTGTATCATTAAAAGTTCCTAATTAATCCAAAAAGATTATTTAATCACAGCACTTCTGAGTTCTAGTAATAAGAATCACTGGACCAGGTTCTGAGTACCCGGACTATGCCATTAAAGCAAGAAATAAAGGCTCAGAAATGGCCCCCGCTGAAATTTTAAAGTAAGCAGTTTAACACCTCCTGACTGCATTCTAGGTTTGTGCTTTTGGGGTCTCAAGGTGCCCGTCACTACCACCTATCACAGTACTCTTTCCAAGTCTAAACTTTCATAACACCCTCTTACCCCATTCTCTCCTGTCACCTATCTTATCACATAAAGTAATGAAATTCTATTAGCTACCTAATACTGTCATATGAATGAATCAAGTGACTCTGAACCTCTTCTAACAAAGCACCTTTGACTATATGAAATGAAAAAAAATACTCAGGCCACATCAAAGAAGATACTACTGGCAGAGCGTGGTGTCACATCCCTCTAAATCCCAGCTACTTAAAAGGCTGAGGCAGGAGGATCACAAATTCAAGGCCAACCTAGACAACTTGGTAGATCTCAGAACAAAAATAAAAAGCACTGGGCCAGAGAATTAGCTCACTGGTTCTGTGCCTGCCTAGCAAGCGCAAGGTCCTGAGTTCGATCCCTAGTAATCATATACAACAATACCAGGTGTGGTAATTCACACCCACCAGTAATCAGTACCACAGTAATCAGTACCACATACCACAATACCAGGTGTGGTGGCTTACACCTGTATTCCCAGCAATCAGGAGACAGAGGCAGGATTGCTGAGTTCAAGGCCAGCCTGGGCTACATAGTGAGCGCAGGGCCAGCCTGAACTACAAAGCAAGACCCTGTCTCAAAAAAAAAAAAGCCAGCAGTGAGGGTGTTACTCAGAACACACTAGGTGGTAGAGCACTTGCCTAAAAGGCACAAGCCCCCAGGCTCAATGCCCAATAGCCAAAATACATATTTATATATATTAATGACCAAGAAAGACATCAGTCACAAGAAGCTTATGGTAAGTTTTGTCTTATTCTTCTTCATAGGTCCATCAGGTTCTTAAAAGTACCAAGACTTTCTCAACAAAGGCCACTACAGCAAAGGAAAGATTTGAAACTGAAAATAGACACCCTTTCTGAAATTTAAACACTTAAGAAACACACTAAGTAAAATTAAAGAACTATGATTATCTAATCTAAATATGATACTAAGTGAGCATAAAGAAATTAAGTCTAAGATGATAAATGTATAAAAAGCAAAACAGCATCACAGAAAAAGAGGAAATAGGCGTGGGAATCTATAAAATGCATGAAGTGAAGACTCCACATTTGGATAAAACGAAGAGGGTGCAGCACATTTTGATTCAGTAAGTGTAACAGGGCCAGGCAAAGTCTTCAAGCAAGTAAGTAAAGCTTAGATTTGAACAGTAAAAACACTGAGCCACTTCTGCATAATTCTCTGTTATAAAGAATATTCTGTACCAGTATTCTGGCCTCCACCCAATGGAACCCATTAGCACCTCTCCCCTCTCAGCAGTGACAAGCTCCCCGGGAGATAAAATCATCCCTTGCAACCCCACAGAGAACTTAGTCTAAGACCCTTTATGAGACAGGAAAAGATACACCAGGATCATATAACTTGCTAAAGTCACAAAATCTAGTTTTAGTTTTGTCAGAGCTAGAATATAAGCCAAGTCAAAAAGTATATCCCATCAGGCTTTATGCTCTTCCCACATTACAATTAGAATGGCTTAGCATTATATCAAAATAAATTTAATGTTTAAAATGGACATTTTGGGGCCAGAGATTTAGCTCAGTGGTTCCAGTGCCTGAATAGCAAGCACAAGGTCCTGAGTTCAATCCCAGTAACGCATACAACAATACCAAATGTGGTGACTCACATCCACCAGCAATCAGTACTACACACCACAATGCCAGGCACAGTGTCTCACACCTGTCATCCCAGCACTCGGGAGGCAGAGACAGGAGGATTGCTGAGTTTGAGGCTTGCCTGGGCTACACAGTGAGCTCAGGGCCAGCCTGAACTACAAAGCAAGACCCTGTCTCAAAAAAAAAAAAAAAAAGAATAAAAAAGTTCTATACCTAGTTTAAATTATGACAACTCAAGCAATTCTATTTCTGTATTTCCTAATTAAAAACTTAACAGAGAAATGATTTTTAACCAAAACCAGAAAAAGACTAGCTAAGAGTAATTTAAGTTGCTATAAAGAAAAAAGGAATATACTCCATATAAGCAGGATAACCAGTTTCTCCATCCAGTGCTACAGTTCCAGGAAATCTAATGATTCTTCATTTATTCAAAATCGAAAATGATAATAAAATTCCCTGGTGTTGACAGCAGGTGATTTTTAACTTCACTGCTGCCTGACAAGTACCTACAGGCTTTACTTGGCCTCAATCTATCCATTTTGGAACTGCCAATTAGTAGCTTCTCAAAAGCAAATCCCAATGTAAGCCATTTTTAAAGTGCCTTTCAAAAGGCCAAATAAAATAGACTAGCCAAGCTCAGCATGCAGGAACAAAGTAAAACTTGAATACCCAACTTAGACCGCAAGTGTCAAAGGCAAGTGACAATGACCAAAGGTCAAATTCTCCAGTTATATATACTCCTCCTATAACTGAAGCATATCACAATACAAGCATCTAACAGGAGTCTTCATTGGTGATCAGCCTTTTTCACAGAAGTTCCTTGGGGGAGAATCAAGCACTAAAACCCTAAGGCAGAGAAACTGGCACAGATTTTCTATAAATATTTAAGGTATCTTAGGTCATGTGGTCTATTAAAAACTACTTCAGCTCACTGGAACTGTCAACAATAAGTAAAAGAACAAACATGACTATATCCAATAAAACTTTATGGATGCTGAAATTCAACTTTCATGCAATTCTCATAAAAACATTCTTTTCAATGTTTTTTAAATGCAAAGCCATTCATATTTTTTTTTTAAATCTCAATCCACTGGCCAGATCTGGCCCTGAGAAAGTTGCTGACCTACTTCCAAGTAATACATTCCCAAGTAATAGACTAACTTCTATTTATCTAAACTGGTGCTAATTACATACCATTTAATAGTGAACTGAGAAAATATTCAAATCATTTTCTGTATGTCTATAATGCTCAGACTGCCTAACACTACTATGAAGAGTGAGTGATGAAATTTTATTAGCACTGGTTAACTTGGGCAAATACTTTTATGAACCTCACAAGCAGCCTATTGCTAGTAATTAATATATATCAAACTGATACAAACTAAATTCCTGGATAATAAAATTAAGATGGAATTCTAGTAAAGACCAGAATTCAACTATCATCTTCAAATCTATTTTGTCTCTTCAGATATGTTTCTTCTTAAAGCAGAACCTGCCTGAATAAAAATCATCCATATAGGCTCACGCCTGTAATCCCAGCACTCGGGAGGCAGGGACAAGAGGATTGCTGAGTTCGCGGCGGCTTGTCTGGGCACCATAGTGAGCTCAGGGCCAGCCTGAACTACAAAGCGAGACCCTGTCTCAAAAAAGCAAAAAAAAAAAAAAAAATCATCCATATAAATTACAGGGCTGTTTCAGATACTTGACATACTAGATTTGAGTTTTAACTCCACCTCTTTTGATGTATGCTTCAGCAAATTCCACACTTTTTACACTTGTCTCTTAAGAAGAAAAAATACCTGTGACCTCTTTATGTGGAAGAGTTTGCATACAGTAGTATACAGTGCTACAAAAATACTATCAGCTGGGCCGGAGATTTAGCTCAGTGGTTCCGGCGCCTGCCTCACAAGCGCAAGGTCCTAAATTCGATCCTGGTAACAACATACAATGCTGGGCGTGGTGACTCACACCCACCAGCAATCAGTACCATATACCACAGTGCCGGTGTGGTGGCTCAAGCCTATAATCCCAACACTCGGGAGGCTGAGGCAGGAGGATTGCTGAGTTCCAGGCTTGCCTGGGCTACATAGTGAACTGAGGGCCAGCCTGAACTACATACAAAGCGAGACCCTATCTCAAAAAAAAACAAACAAAAAAAGCTAGAATATAAATTTAAGAAAATGCCTTATATCTTCTATATTAGTCTACTCAATGCCTCGTAAAAGTGACCTTTGCACAATTATCAGTTATTATGAAAAATTTGGATGTCTATTCACAGAATGTAATTTTAAAATATACAGTAATAGGGCTGGAGGGTTAGTTCAGTGGTTCAAGCACCTGCCTCGCAAGCGCAAGGTCCTGAGTTCGATCCCCGGTAACCACATACAATGCTGGGCGTGGAGATTCACACCCACCAGCAATCAATACTACATACCACAGTGCCGGGCATGGTGGCTTACGCCTGTAATCCCAGCACTCGGGAGGCAGAGACAGGAGGATTGCTGAGTTCTAGGTTTGCCTAGGCTACATAGTGAGCTCAGAGCCAGCCTGAACTACAAAGCGAGACCTGTCTCAAAAAAAAAAAAAAAAAAGTTTAAAATATACAGTAATAAAAAATTTCTAATACAACACTGAGAAATAACAAAAATCCTTGTCAGTGAAATTGTACACAAAAATGAGCACATATTTCTTTAATATGACTTTCGAAACAGGCAATATTAACCTGTGGAAATAAAACCAGAAATTAGTTCCCTAAGAAGAAAGGACAGAACAAAATAACTCGGAATAGAGAATAATGTATAATATGGCATGGTACTGTACATAATATACCTTTAGATAAAGGTCTGGGACATAGTATTGTAGTCTAAGTGTTACTGTCTCCCCAAACTCATGTTGAAACCTGATACTCAATGTGACAGTATTAAGACATGGGCCTTTTGGGAAATAATAAAGTCATGAGGTCTCTGACCTCATGAATGATGTTAGTACCTTTAATCATGAGGCTGAAGAGAGGGCCCTCACTCCTTCCATCACAGGACCTCATCAGACACTAATTCAGTGTGTACCTGGATTCTAGACTCCCTCCCCAGCCTCCAGAACTGTGAACAACAAACTTCTACTGTATACAATTTACCCATTCTAAAGTATCATGTTATAGAAGCCCAAATACTGAGACACACGAATAAACAAACTGATCAAAATGCAGTGAATAACTGATGAGTGTATTTTTCACTGTATATAAATGGAACTTCAAGGCCAGGCATGCTGGTCCCTCACTATAATCCCAGCTACGAGACAGGCAGAAGCAGAAGGACCACAAGTTCCAAGCCAACCTAGGCAACACAGTGAGACTTTCTCTCAAAACTAAAAAGTTTTAAAAAAAAAAAATGTAGGGCTGGAGATTTAGCTCAGTGGTTCCAGCACCTGCCTCGCAAGCGCAAGGTCCTGAGTTCGATTCCGGTAACCACATAGAATGCTGGGCATGGTGACTCACGCCCACCAGCAATCAACTCCACATACTATAGTGCCGGGCATGGTGGCTCACGTCTGTAATCCCAGCACTCGGGAGGCAGAGACAGGACGATTGCTAAGTTCAAGGCTTGCCTGGGCTACACAGTGAGCTCAGGGCCAGCCTGAACTACAAAGCGAGACCCTGTCTCAAAAAAAAAAAAAAGTAATTGAACTTCAAAATGAAAGAAAAGTTAAGCTTTAATACGTATTCTGAAGTGTTTGGGGACAAAATGTACTTGATGTTTGCAATTTACTTGGAAAATAATCCAAACAACAGGTTAATAAACAGAAAGCAAACAGACCAAAATATTACAGGATCCAAGTGGTAAGAAAGTATACAAATCTTGAAAAGAAAACTATATATTAAAGACATAATCTCTATTAAACTATTACTCAAAGAATTAAGGCTCATCTGAAGCCTTTTCTTAGAATACCCTCTTCCATTTTTTACCCTTTGAGAATTGAAATGAAATATTTACTCAAGATGACCAAATTCACTGTGTTGATTTTTCTGTAATTCAGCAACCCTCTAAATTGCTATTTATCAAGTACTTTGAAATCACAAAAGACACGTTCCAGATTGAGAGAAATATAAAGCAGATTCAATCACTGTAATGACAAAATATATCTAAAAACTTTAATCAATGTATTTCATGCTTTATTATTAACAGGGTTAATCTGCAGTTGGTTTCTCTAACCAACTGATCTCATACAAATTCAATTATTAGAAAATGTCTTCCCACAAAGTATTAGGAAAATTTCAATTTAGAAAAAAAAAAAGATTTCTGATTTTCAAAAGCAAAGTATCAGATCTTTACTTTCCAAACAATAAATGATGTCATAAAAAATAATGCCAACCCTGTGAAGGCAGCTGGGCATGAAGTGGCCAGCTGGTTTGTTTCCATTTTGATAAGTTGTCTTACTATCTTGTCCCAAAACTCCTGGACCCAACCTATCCTCCTGTTTCAGCCTTCTGAACAGCTGGAGCTTCAGGCCATCTGATTTTCTCATCTGCAAATTCAGTTATCTGTCCTTTCTATACAGGATTGAGAGGGTAAATATTAAATATACACCAAACCATTTTGAAAATGATAAAAGTTTTACACAACTGTATTATGCTTCCAAGATGATACTAACAAATTCTCAAGACCACCTGTTACCAAACAAATAAGGAGAAAATTATTTAGGCAAATTATTACTGTGAAAGAATTAAGGCAATATGAGAAACTTCCCAGTACAAATATTTGAACCACAGTCATTAGTAGTGACACATATGGATTTTCATGTCAGTCAACAAACACTACCCCCAATTTACTGAACAGATCTTTTTGTTTCATCCATATTCTAATACACAAAATAACAAGATACAAATGCCACAGAGCATAACAAGTTGGTGCCCTCCATATGGGAGTGTAATACCTATTGCAACTCAAGGTTTTTAACACTGTTAAGCAATTTTAAAGGCCTTGATTCAAACAGATACCATCAAATTAATTATCTTGTCCATTTCAGACAAAACACAAAGAATATTATTGTCAATACCTATGCATTAAGATCTTATTCTGGTTAATAAACTTCTCCCCATTCCCTATAACCAGTAGATATAGTAAAACCTTAGTATTATTCATTCAAGTGAGAAATAGCATAATACCTGAAGACAAGGTCACCTTCAGAATGCTAAGACATACTTGAGAACACTTCACAACCCCCATACACACACATACCTTCTTTTCTAAGAAAGGATTAAGAGAAAAGTTTCCTAAAGCAACTGCAAGTCTAGACTCAAAGTCTACAATTACCACACACTGAACAGAACAAAAAAGGGGAAAGGACAATGCCAGGTGTGGTGGCTCACAGCTGCAATCCCAGCACTCAGGAGACAGAGACAGGAGGACTGTTGAGAGTTCCAGGCTAGCCTGGGCTACATGGTGAGTTCAAGGCCAGCCTGAATTACAAAGCAAGACCCTGTCTCAAAAAAACTTAAACGAAAAAAAGGGGGCTGGCAGTCCACTATGGCTTTCATCATTCAGTATCACCACTCTAAGGATACAAGTAGTAGGACTGAAACATGTGTTAAATTATTTGGGTATATTTTCAAAGGGTCAACAGAGGCTTTTCTTTCACTGTCCCAACAAGCAGTTCAACTGTAGAGAAAAAATAAACATGAAAATACTTACACATTTGCTCTTCAATCTAAAGATTTAGCCAGGTGTGATGGGGCATACCTATCATTCTAGCACTTGGGAGGTTAAAGCAGGAAGATTACTGTGAGTTTAAAACTAGTCTAGGCTACATATTGAATTCAGTCTAGGCTATGTAGTGAGTTCAAGGTCAGCCAGAACCGTAGTGAGTGTGTGTGTGTGTGTGTGTGTGTCTGTGTGTGACAGAGACAGAGAGACAGGGAGGGAGGTTTAATAAATTGTGCAGAAAAACCATCTTTCATATCAGATTGTGAACATAAAATTCATTAGGGCCCTGATGAAACAGTTTAAGAGCCAAGCTGGGACACACATTAATTAACATTTTTTTTTGCTTTTTGGAGACAGGGTCTTGCTTTGTAGTTCAGGCTGGCCCTGAGCTCACTATGGTGCCCAGGCAAGCTGCCACGAACTCAGCAATCCTCCTGTCTCTGCCTCCCGAGTGCTGGGATTACAGGCGTGAGCCACCACGCCCAGCATTTAATTAACATTTATTGAGAGGCAGGGCAGGGCTTAACCTCAAATATTTACATGGAAGAAAAAAAGGCACTCCATATATGAACAGACTACCGAAAGTATTAATGGCCCCAAAACCTTATAAAAGAAGAATAAAGTTGGAGAAGTACTATACCATTTTACACAGAGGACCCAAGTCTCACCTATGGATGCTGCTACCCACTTTGGGTCCAGGACTCCCAAAGATCTAAGACACAACAGGAAATCCTTATGGCCTTGGAGGAGGTAAAACTTTCCTAGATTAAGAAAGACTAAGGGCACTGGGCCAGAGGGATAGCTCAGTGGTTCTGGTGCCTGCCTCGCAAGCGCAAAGTCCTGAGTTCGATCCCCAGTTACCACATATAATGCTGGGCGTGGAGACACGCCCACCAACAATCAACACCGCATACCACAATGCCGGACATGGTGGCTCACGCCTGTAATCCCAGCACTCAGGAGGCAGAGACAGGAGGATTGCTGAGTTCGCAACGGCTTGCCTGGGCACCATAGTGAGCTCAGGGCCAGCCTGAACTACAAAGCAAGACCCTGTCTCAAAAAGCAAAAAAGAAAGACTAAGGGCACAAAAAAATCCAAAATCAAATAAATAAATGAGATAAATTAATTTCATTAAAATAAACAAATTTTAATTGTTTCAAAGGGTCCACTCAGAAAAACTTTTTTTTTTTTTTTTTTAAACAGGGTCTCGCTTTGTAGTTCGGGCTGGCCCTCAGCTCACTATGTAGCCCAGGCAAACCTCGAACTCAGCAATCGTCCTGCCTCTGCCTCCCGAGTGCTGGGATGCAGGCGTGAGCCACCACGCCCAGCACTGTGGTTTGTGGTATTGATTGCTGGTGGGTGTGAGTCATCACGCCCAGCATTGTATGTGGTTACCGAGATCGAACACAGGGCCTTGCGCTTGTGAGGCAGGCGCTGGAACCACTGAGCTAAATCTCTGGCCCAGAAAATGTTTTTAAAAGCCTGCAGAACTGGAGAAAATATTTGCAAATTATATATCAGATAAGAAACCTGTATCCTGAATACATATACAAAGAACTTTTCCAACAACAATTTAAAGATACACAGGATAAAGAGACAGGATATGGAGTGACTACCACTTAGTACAAATATTTTTTTCCAGTACTGGACACTGAACCCAAGGCCTTCAGACAGAGCTACATCCTTACCCCCCCACCCTTTTTTCTGGTGGGGGGCAGGGTAGATAGGGCCTTTTTGTCTTGCTATGCTGCTAAGTGCCCAAGGGCTCAACCTTGCAATCCTCCTGCCTCAGGATTTCTTTGAGGTGATGAAATTTTCCAGAACCAGACAGTAAATGGCAAAGAAATTAAAAGAAAAATTCCACTGCACTGAACACTACAATATGATGAAATTTATGTTAAGTTATATCTAGATATTAGGAAGTTAAGAAAAAACAAAACAGTAAAGGAACAAAGTAATTGAAATTTACTTTCTATATTTAGTAAGGCTATCTTCAAAAAAAAATGATGTTTTACAGCTATACCCATAAATTTTCAATACCTTTTGTAACTAAATGCTAAACCAAATGCCATCAGTATTTCAAATGTGTCTTGGTCCAAGGATTTAGCCCAGTGATTCTGGCACCTGCCTCACAAGTGCAAGATCTTGAGTTTGACCTCCAGTACCAAAAAAGAAAAAAATGTGTCTTATTCTGAATTTCAAAAACAAACTTTCTAATCTTTCTGGAATAAAAAATAGCAAGTTGTTGGTGTCTGCCGATCCAGCTACTGCCCACATGCAGCCAGGGCCTTTCTGGTCAGTTCCCCTATTATAAGACAAAAGATATCAAAATAGCTTCATACTCAAACACATGCTCAGAGATAATCTAAAAGTAAGCAACAGCTTTAGATCTTAATAAATATAATGATACAATTAAAATGTACCAATTTAATTTTAAACAATTTAAAAATGTATCTCTGAGGGCTGGGGATATAGCTCAAGTGGTACCATGCCTACTTTGGAAGCACAAGGGCCCAAGTTCAATCCCTGGTATTTTTAAGCTTTTAGCATTAACATGTACCATTTACATAATATTATATAATTATACTTTTAGAAGAGCTTATCTAAAAATCAAAATGACCCTGTTTTTGATTACACAGTTCAAATGTGATAATGCTTACAATTCCCTAATGTCAGAATACAGCAGTCACATAGCTAAATAAACAAGAGTATTTTAGAAAATGGGAAGCAAAATGAGATTTTCAGAATATCTGAAAAATGCTGATCTTTACTCTGAATTGATTTTTCAAAATGACTCTAGTATATTCTTTTCCTCTTATGTTATACTGGCACATACAACTTGTATTATGAATAAAATGGTATAAATAAGTAACTACCCTCTCATTTTGCCTCATACTTTACCTGGCTTTTCTTAAATAACACTGTGTTTTGTTTTAGGGGTTTTTCTAGGAGGGGATGAGTCTTTTTTTCTCCTGAAAGACATTTCATTATTTCCCACCTGACAAAGAAAAGGAAGGGAAGGGGAATGAAAATCAAACTATTAATATCCACTGTCCTTTCAATAACACCAGTGCACTTCACAAAGATAGTATACAATTCAAAAGATTAGAAAAGACAGATGTATGGAAGGGATGGAAGTTCAGACTAAATAAAGGGACTATCTTCTAGAAAAACAAAAGCTGAAGTTCCAATTAGTGGTGTTTCTCATTTTGTTTTGTTTTGTTTTAATCTACTCTAAAAACTTTCAAAATGTATTACTGGAAAAATGTTATAAATAACTATAAATAACCATAACTATAAATAGACTGAAATTCTTTCAATTTGTGATTGTGAGATTCATGGAGCCTCAATGAAAAGTGTTAAAAATCTCTGGAACAGGCCGGAGGGTTAGCTCAGTGGTTCCGGCGCCTGCCTCGCAAGCGCAAGGTCCTGAGTTCGATCCCTGGTAACCACATATAATGCTGGGCGTGGAGACACGCCCACCAACAATCAACACCGCATACCACAATGCCAGACGTGGTGGCTTACGCCTGTAATCCCAGCACTCGGGAGGCAGGGACAGGTGGATTGCTGAGTTCGCGGCGGCTTGCCTGGGCACCACAGTGAGCTCAGGACCAGCCTGAACTACAAAGCGAGACCCTGTCTCAAAAGCAAGAAAAAAAAAAAAATCTCTGGAGCACGGGGCCGGAGATTTAGCTCAGTGGTTCCGGCGCCTGCCTTGCAAACCAAGGTCCTGAGTTCGATCCCGGTAATCACGTACAATGCTGGGTGTGGTGACTCACGCCCACCAGCCATCAATACCACATACCACAGTGCTGGACATGGTGGCTCACGCCTGTCATCCCAGCACTTGGGAGGCAGAGGCAGGAGGATTGCTGAGTTCCAGGCTTGCCTGGGCTACATAGTGAGCTGAGGGCCAGCCCGAACTACAAAGCGAGACCCTGTCTCAAAAAAAAAAAAAGGATAAATACAGTACATACACAGGAAATTTCTAGAAAGGTACTCAAAAAAACCATGGCTTTCAACAGAAAGTGAAACTAAGGACATAGTATGAACTCAGACACTAACAGTAAGAGAAAGACAAGCTCTTTCATCAACTACCCCCTTGTGTTGCTGCAATTTATCATACAACATGAATATACTACATATAACATTCATACACTACAGAAGTATGTAAGTACATTTACACACTAACTGAAAAAGGACTCACATCCAGAAAAATGAATGCATACAAATGAGTAAGAAAACAAGAGATGGCAAAAAGAAAAATGAGCAAAAAGATAAACAGGGACTTTACAACAAAGTTGAGGCAAATGGCCAATAAACAAAGGTGCTTGATTAGTCATAAGAAAAACACAAACTAAAGCCACAATAACCACATACTAAAATGAAAGAGACAGGGAAGATCAAGTATTGATGAAGACATGCAATAATCAGAATTCTCATACCTCATGGAGGTAGTATAAAATGATACAACCACATTTGTAAATGGGTACTACCTACTAAATTATACATGTTATAGCCCAATAATTCTACTGAAAGGTATGTATCCAAGAAAATTGTGTTTATGCACAAGAAAGTTCACAACACAGTACACAATCTAAAAGCTAAGTAATTTCAAAACATAGACTGAATAAATTATACTATCATATACCATAAAGCAATGACAAATAATTACCTGTATACAAATATTAACAGATCTCATAGTCATAATGCTGAGGGAGAGAAGCAAACACAAAAGCTAAAATATATGATACAATTTACAAAAAATTCAAATATAGGCAAATTTATAATGAAGAAGTTAGAGGAAGCTGAAGGTATCCCATGGGATAGGGCACACAAAAGACTCCTGCTGAGGAGCTGAAAAGTTCTTCAACACATACCTACCTACCCACAGGTGAGACTACAAATGTAAATACATATGAGAAGTCATGAATTTATGCACAAAATTCATCTAAAAGATGAGAAGACAAGCCATACATTGGTAGAACATATTTATACAAGAAATATCTGGTAACTTCCAAGAACATAACCAAAATATGCAGTAATTTAACTCAATCATTTTTCAAAACCCAGCTCAAAGCCTCACACCTGCAATCCCAGCACTCTGGGGAGGACTGAAGACTGTAAGTCTGATCTCAGCCTAGGTAGTTCAACAAGACCCTGTTTCAAAAATAAAAACAGTTAACAAGACTGGGAATACAACTCAGTGTGAAGGGCCTGGGTTCAGTCTCCAACTCTCCATTAAAAACAACAGTAATACAGGGCTGGAGGGTTAGCTCAGTGGTTCCGGTGCCTGCCTTGCAAGTGCAAGGTCCTGAGTTCAATCCCCAGTGACCACATACAATGCTGGGCGTGGAGACTCACGGCCACCGGCAATCAATACCACATACCACAGCGCTGGGCGTGGTGGCTCACGCCTGTAATCCCAGCACTCGGGAGGCAGAGACAGGAGGATTGCTGAGTTCACGGCAGCTTGCCTGGGCACCATAGTGAGCTCAGGGCCAGCCTGAACTACAACACGAGACCCTGTCTCAAAAAGCAAAAAAAAAAAAAAAAAAAAAAAAAAAAAAAAAAAAAAAAAAAAAAAAAAAAAAAAAAAAAAAAAAAAAAAAAAAAAAAAAAAAAGCCAACTCAAAAGTGGACTAAAGACATAAACAGACATCCCACCAAGGAAGATATGCAGATAGCTAATAGCACAGTAAAAAATACCTGACATCAAATATCATTAGGGAACTGCAAATGAAACACAATGAGACAGCACTACACACCAATTAAAAGGTCAAAACCCAAAACAATGATGTGGTGTAACAGGACTCTCTCACTGATGGTGGGAACACAAAACCACACAGTGAGATTTGGCGAGTTTCTTACAAAACTGAACAATCTCGGGCTGGAGATTTAGCTCAGTGGTTCCAGTGCCTGCCTCGCAAGCACAAGATCCTGAGTTCAATCCCGGTGACCACATACAACGCTGGGCATGGTGACTCACGCCCACCAGCAATCAATGCCACATACCACAGTGCCAGGCATGGTGGCTCACACCTGTCATCCCAGCACTCAGGAGCCAGAGACAGGAGGATTGCTGAGTTCCAGGCTTGCCTAGGCTCCATAGTGAGCTCAGGGCCAGCCTGAACTACAAAGCGAGACCCTGTCTCAAAAAATAAATAAATAAATAAAACTGAACAATCTCACTATAAGAATCCAGCAATCATGCTCCTAACCCAAATGGGTAGAAAACATGTCCACATATCGAAAACATATCCACATGAAAACCCACAAACAAATTTTTGTAATAGCCAAAACTCAGAAGCAATCAAGATGTCTTAAAATGTGGTATATCAGACAATGGAATATTACCACCAAAAACACACTATCAAGCCATGAAAAAACAAAACCTTAAAAGCACATTACTAAGAAAAGCAGCCAATCTAAGACATCCATATAACATATGATTCATACTATATGAGATTTTGGAAAAGCCAAAATTACTGAGACAATAAAAAGATTAGCAGTTGCCAAGGATTGACATTATATACAAATAGGTAGAGCAAAGAGGATTTTCAAGATAGGATTTTCAAGGTATATGATACCATGATACACAGTCAAAATTCCATACTAGCCAGGCATGTTGGCACACACTTATAACCCCGGCAATTCCGAAGTCTGAAGCTAGAGGGTCCCGTAAGTTCAGGGCCAGCCTGGGATACAGAATGAATTCAAGGCCAGAATGAACTGCATAGCAAGACTGTCTCAAAAAAACCAAACCATGGGCCGGAGGGTTAGCTCAGTGGTTCCGGCGCCTGCCTTGCAAGAGCAAGGACCTGAGTTCAATCCCCGGTAACCACATATAATGCTGGGCGTGGTGGCTCACGCCTGTAATCCCAGCACTCGGGAGGCAGAGACGGGAGGATTGCTGAGTTCGCGGCGGCTTGCCTGGGCACCATAGTGAGCTCAGGGCCAGCCTGAA
>PVIC010042671.1:0-15790 GCA_004025085.1 Thryonomys swinderianus
ATCATACATTATGACTAAGTAGGTACCATCCCAGAATTGCAAGGATGGTAAACTATTTGTAAATTGACAAATGTATCACAGTACATAAACAGAAGCACAGATGAAAATGACATGATCACACCAATAGAAGACTAACAAAAATCTAACAGTATTTCATGATGAGAACCCCAAAGAAAATGCATATAGAAAATGCATTTCTGAATTTGATAAAAGCTACTTATGACAAACCAATGGCCAGTATCATCTTAATGGGAAAAAATTGAAAGCATTCCCTCAGAAATCAGGAAGAAGACAAGGATGAGCACCATCGCCACTTCTACTTAATATAGTATTTGAAACATTAACCAGAGCAATCAGGCATGAGAAAGAAATAAAAGGGAAGGTATAGGGCAGGGAAAACTCAAATTTTCATCGCTTCCAGATGACATGATACTCTATGTAGAAAATCCAAAGAATTCACAAAAAAACTCTTACAATTAATAGCCAACTTGAGCAACGTAATGGGATACAAAACCAACACCAATTTTGTGTACACTAATGATAAACTCGATTAGAAAGACATTAGGAAAACAAAACCATTCACAGTAGCATAATTTTTTTCCACTGGCACAAAAATAGACATAATCGATAGAACAGAATACAAGGAACAGAAACATCCTAAGACAAAATCAGCTATTTAATCTTGAAAAAATGAGCCCAAACATATATTTGGGAAGGCAAAGAACCTATTCACCAAAAGATGCTGGGAAAACTGGCATCTGTTTCCAGCGGGTAGACGTGGGACTCATATTCTCACCACGTACTAAGTTAAATCAAAATGGTCAAATGCCTAAACATTAAAACTGAAATATTGAACCTAGTGGAGGCAACTAAAACACTTGAATTTGTAGATATAGGCAAGGGCTTTTTAAATAGAACTCCAGTAGCACAAGAAATAGCAGCAAAAATCAACAAAATGGGGTGATAAATTATAAAGCATCTGCACACCAAACAAGTCATTTAGTGGGGAGAAAAGACAACATATCAGATGGGAAAAAAAATTTTGCCAGTTATTCCTCAAAGCAGAGACTAATATCCAGAAGTATTTTAAAAACAAAAAAATGAAATCACCTAAAATGAAAGACCCGATCAGGAAATGGTCAAGTGAAATGAACAGATATTTTTCAGAAGAATTACAAATGGCGAACAAACACACAAAAATGCTCAGCCTCGCTGACCATTAGAGAAATTCAAAATAAAACAATGATAAGATTTAATATTACACTAGAGAAAATGGCAGTCATCAAGAAATGAAAGACTAGCAAGTAATAATGTGGCTATGATGAATTAAGAACCCTATTACATTGTTAGTGACAATATTAACTAGTACAACCATTATAGAAACCAGTAAGGAGATTTCTCAGAAAACTAAAATTGGAAGCTCCATATTACCAGGCTTTTAGGTGTCTTCCTCAAGGAGCTAACTACATCATACTACAGCAATAAATATATACTAGTGTTTATATAAGCACAACCTATAATAACTAAATCCCGAAAGCAGCCTGTATGCCCAGCAAGAGATAAATGGATAAAGAAAAGACATCTATACATAATGAAATACTATTTGGCTATAAAGAAGGACAAATATGAAACATTCATAGGAAAATAGACACATCTAGAAAATACAACGTTGAGTGAAATAAATCAGATACACAGATTAAATATTATATATTATATAGTGTATATTAAATATTATATAGTGTCTCTCATTTGAGTTAGGCAAAGAATAGCCAAAGAGAAAAATAAAAGTTAGATTGAAGGAAATAAAGGGATATATCTTTTGCAAATGGGTAGAGTTCCAGGAGACTAAAGCAAGAAAGGGAGGGGAAGTAGCATAAAACACACCATTTACAAAAATGTAATAATCACAATAAATAAATATAGAAAAATACAAAACCAACACCAATTTTGAAAAATAAATATAGAAAATAAATATTATAATATAAATAAATATAGAATAATTATAAATAAATAAATATAGAAAATATAAATATAGAAAAATAAATATGTAATAAATATGAGCTGAGCCAAGAATAATAATAATAAAGAGTAAAAATGAAGCAAGTAAATTTATAGATAGGAAAAAAATGAATAGGAAGGGGATAAAAAGAAAGAAACAAGGTATGAGATATACATGTGGCGACTCTCTATGCTGAATGTAAATTTAATAAACAGAAAATATGTACTAATAAAACACAAGAATATAGATCCAAAGGAACAGAATAGAGAGCTCAGACATAAATCCACACATACACAGTTAAATTATCTTTTAGAAGGATGCCCAGACTACATTATGGGGAAAGGATACTTTCTTCAACAAATGATAATGGGAAAATGGATATTCTTGTGCAGATAATGAAATTTGATCTTTATCTCACATTGTATACAAAAACCAACCCAAAATGGATTACAGCTTTAAATGTAAGATCTTACACTATGAAGCTTCTACAAAGAAACATAGAGGGAAACCTTCATAACATTGCTCATGTCAGGAACAGTCCTATTTGCAAGAAACAATTGCACAATAAGGACTATGACTGGGCCGAGCTTTCTTGTCTGCAGGTGGACTTGGGGACTTGACTCTCATCTCCACCTCTGCTAGTGACAGAAACTCTAGTGGTCCCACATGCTGTGATGTTCCAGAGCAGAATTACACAGGGATCTTCATCTACATAATTCCTTAAGGACTATTGCTGGCATCTGCCCTGCCCTATGGGACCTTCATCTACATAATTCTTCATTGTTCTAGGATGTAAGAACATGCTGTCTCCGAATGACCGGTTGACCTGTCACATTATCTTACCCCTGATGTACGGAACCTGTGCCCTCTGAGTGGCCTGTTACGTCTCTTGCTGCAAATGTACTGAATAAAAGCTGTGACAAGCTCAGGGCCGCTGTCTTTGCAGAGTAGTATGGATCAGGCCCAAGCTCAGCTTCTTATCTAAGTCTCATTTTCTGTCTATTTATTAATTAATTTTCCTTGTGTTGTCAGGGTCACAGTAAACTAGAATTTAACTGTAAAAGTTCTAGTTACATTCCCTTCCCTTGTTCTTACACTCTTGAGCTTCTAGAACATAATAGTTAAAGCTGAGACACTAAAACAAAAATGGACAAGTGACACTATATCATGCACAAACTGTTGTAACAAAGACATAACAAAGTGAAACACATCATTAAAAATAACAGAAAATAAATATAAATCATAACTTCAATAAAGGGTTAGTGTTTATAATACATAAATAATTTCTACAATTAATTAGCAAATAACTAAACACTTGTATTAAAAAAGAGTAAAGAATTTTATTAAATATTTCTCCAGGAGAGAAACAAATGGCCAGCTGGAGTATAAAATGATACTCAACATCATTAATCATCAAGAAAATGTAAATCAAAGCAACAAAGAGGCATCATTTTGTACATGGTGGAATAACCACTACTGGAAAAACAAAGAAAGTAAGGGGTTAATTGTTTTTGAGGATATGAAGAAATTGTAATATTTGAATATTAATATAAAAAGGTACAGCCCCTATGGAAAACAGTATGAAGATTCCTCAAAAAAGTTAAAAATATAACTACATGTGATCCAGCAATCTCAGTTCTAATATCTATCCAAAAGAATTAAATGGGAGCTCAAAGAAATATTTGTAACCCTGTTCTTTGCAAGATGTTCACAATAGCCAAAAGGTGGAAACAACCTAAGTGTCCATTATAGGTCGAACTCTTGAAATACATTGTATACTCATAATGGAATATCATTTAGCTTTTAGACAGAGAAATTTTGTTATAGGTTACATCATATCCCATACTGATGATCTTGATCATCTACTGAATTGGCCACTTCTGCGTTTGTCTGGAAGGGGTCATGAGGGCATGATCTTGGGGATTCTACATGGTCCCTGGCTGCTTCCTCTGTGCTTGAGGTAAGCAGCTGTCCTCTTCCATGCCCTTCTGTGATGATATTTCTGCCTTGCAGCCTGCAGAGCCTAGATTGAAATCTCAGAAACAGCATAACAAAATAAACCTCCTTTTTTCAGTTTCTGGTCTCAGGTACTTTGTTCAAGCATAGAAAAAGCTGGCTATCGTTGCTGTTTCAAATGGTTGAACTGCTGAAAGAGCCCCGCCCAGACTGGGTAAGCCTGGGGAGACCATGGGGACACCGCCTGTCTGTCACACAGAGCTGTAGTCATGCAACTGCTTGTGATTTTCATTGAGGCTGTTTCTCATCTGCATCAGGCATCTCAGCTCCATCTTCTTCTACATCCACATGTCAGCCTGATTTATAGGGATAGCCCTGTGTTCTTTGTGTAGCTGAATAAAAGAGATTTTTTTCTTTTTCTTTTTTTTTTTGTGGTTAAAGACTGAAATGTATGATGTAAAGTTTTTAGGCTCATGAAAAAGGGATTCAAAAAGTTAGAGGGATTCACCTCTATAAATAAGTTTTATGTGAGGTAAAGTAGGGCTTTCTGCTACAAGCTGGTTCCCGCATTCTAATAAAATCTTCCATGGAGTAGAGGTCATCCAATGGGGACAGAGAAAATAAACAACTTCAAATACAAAGGTGACCATGGCCAGATAGAATGTTATGTTCCCCTATATTTTGGGGTAAACAGAAATTCTTATTTACCAGTATGTAATGAGATTCACCCATCAGACATGTGCCTTTGTTATCACACCAAATAATCACCTGGAAATGAAAGAGCTGAGGGGGAGCTTTTTTGAAGGGACTTAGAGTAGGTATAGACCATGGGAAAGAGTAGATTCATTATTGAGAAGACACAGGGCAGAAAAATAAAATGATAAGAAAATTGGACAGAAATAGCAGTCAGATTGAAAGTAAGGCAGACTGAGTCTAATGCAGCCCAGTAAGTCTTTTTTCAGCAAAAGTTTATTTTTAAAACTTCAAATATGTGTAAACTTCAAATAAAACCAGGACCAGATACGAAAACATTATACAGTGTTACTTATAGTTTGTTAATGAAGATCCAGAGAATAGGACAGGGGAATCTGTAGAACTATTCAAGGGAAAACAGTTGACCATGTCAGTCTCTGACTTTTGTGCTTACAACTTTCTCCTCAGGCACATTCCCTCTTGTTAAGCTCCTGAAGCAGACCCACAAGCCCAGGACTGTCAGAACTATTGGGACGCAGTCATGTCTGGGCCTTTCCCATTCATTTCCAGGGGAAGAGGGAATTCATCACAGAACAACTCCATCACATACCAGGAACTGCCAGCTATATCCCCTGCATGTAAGAATCCGGCTCATTGCAGACATAAGGGCAAAGTCAGAATATGTCATAGATAAAACACAAAAGGCTACCCTATTCATCTCTAGAACAAGAACTGTGCAGTGAAAGGCTAACTCTCCACAGGCGTGGTGAATTCAAATTCTGTACATTTGAAAGAAAGGACTGTCCTTTTCTGTCTCTTGATAAGCTCAAGTTCCATGGAAGATACTGCCGGATGCATGCCTTGTATAATAGGAGACACTGGCCACACCAGAGAGTTAAAGCTAACAGTGTGATTTGTACTTAGAGTGTGATTTGTATTTAGAGAAGCTAGAGGCTGAGTAGCTGACACCAGACTCATGGGTCCTCTGCATGTCTGTGATGGGCCTCTTGAAACACTAGACTCCAAGGCCGGGGGGAGCATACGCTTCCTTTCATCACGTATCAACACTGAGAGAAGAAAATGCTGCCGGTACAACTCCGCTGGAAGAAGAGACCGGCAACTTTGTGCCTGGTGTCTTCTGGGTTGGGCCTCATATACTTTCTACTTTTGTTGATTTTAATTAATACGCTCTCACACACTACAATAAACCACAGCCATAAGTACAACCGATTTTCAGAATTATGTGAATTCTTTTAGCGAATCATCATACATTAAAGACACATGACACACTAACCAGTGGCTTATTTAGAATCACAGGAAACCTAAGAGCATTCGGATTACTGAACCTCAAGTGTAGCAAATGGATCGGTGAATAGCTATAGAAATTAGCATTTGTTGCCGGGCGTGGTGGCTCAGGCCTGTAATCCCAGCACTCGGGAGGCAGAGACAGGAGGATTGCTGAGTTCGAGGCTTGCCTAGGCTACATAGTGAGCTCAGAGCCAGCCTGAACTACAAAGCAAAAAACAAACAAACAAAGAAATTAGCATTTGTACTGATTCTTTATAGTTTCCAACTTGTTCACTTTTGATACTTCTAAAACTATAAGTGAACATTATTTCTTACATTTTAGGCAACACACTGCATTATATACTATTGTACAAAAAGTATCTCAAGATTTAATTAAAATAACAGATAAGCTATACATTGCAATTTATGACAATCAGGAATGCTAGTGTCTGAGCTGGATAGTTTGTTTTCTGGGTCTCTCATGAGGCCCAGTCACCTGTGGTTACTGCTTTGCATAAAGCGCTGATCAGAATTCAAGTTTTTTTTCTCTGAAAAGGTGTGAAAAGGTGCCTTCAAGAGGATGCCCCAGTGGCTGTGGGCCAGATCCTTCAATGTTTAGCTGGCTGTTGTCTGAAAGTCTCACTTTCTCACCCTGTCATCCTCTCCGCAAGACTGTCTTCAAGCCCAGCCAGCCGGCTTTCCCCAGGGTGAGTAATTGGGATGCAGGAGAGAATGCATATGTCAGTTGCACTTGCTTCTCATCACCTAGAATTGTCTTTCATCTACTCTGAAGAAATTGTCAATTTCTACTGCCTTTGGTTAGGTAGCTTAGAGCCTGATAGTCACTCCTACCACATATCCATAATTAAACATATAGGACAGCTTAATTATTTTTCTTATCAGTAATTCTATTTCTTAAATCCTTGGCTGTTGTTTTCTCCCCAAGAAAGAGGTTTGACCCGCAATGAATAGTTGCTTCACTTAAGGGAAAAAAATTTATGCTCTGTTCATTGCTATGCTTTTATTTGTATCCTTATTTATTTATGTATTGCCTTTCACTTACACATGAATTTTTCTTTCTGTGCTAACAGGAAGAAAAGCAGACATATCAGTAAATTAATAAAAACAATGATAAATAAGAAAAGATATTACCAAGATGTTCACACCCACCAGGCTGAGTGTGATTGTAAAATACTATTGACTCTATGATGAACATCACTTTCAAATTTATTAAACTATGAAAATCTGTCTCAGAATCAATGAAATTCTACCACTGACCAAATTTTACTAGAATACTGTCTGTCTGAGGCAAACACTGGTTAATTTCAAGAGGCAAATCAATCCAGCTAAACCAAGTCTAAGCCCTTTCCCTCATTTTATGGTAGTCTCTACAGACTTTTATTGTTAACTTATGCTAGAATCTCCCCCCAAATAAGTAAGAACACAATTCAAAATATACACAGTCGTCAAGCTGCAGCTTTTCATTTTAGGATGGTCTTGAAGGCATGTGCATTAAATAGAAGCCCCTACTTTGAATTTTGGATTTGACTCTTTTCCTGAGATAGCAATATAGGTACAATATTTTGCTGCAGCACTGGACATTGGCAGGAGGCACAACTCCCCAAAAGCCATACAATCATGAAGGTGAACAACACTACATCACAGAGCGGTCTATTGCTAAGCTGTGATGTTCAGTAGGTCAAGGATGTTAAATGCACTTGTACTTATAATATTTTGAATTAATGATGGGTTGTAAGCTCATTGTAAATTCAGGACCATCTGAATTGATGCTCAAAAGAGGTCTCATCATCTGTCAAAGCAGTTTATATCAGCATGCAGTGCCCCTTCATAGACAGCCTGACAAATCTTATTTAGGTAAAGGGAAGCATAGGGAGAGTTGTCTTTGAAGAGCAAGGGCCTGTGATTCTCTTTTGACCATGACCAAACTCTTACTTAAAGATCAGAAGTGATTTCTGCAAACTAATGGAGTGAGATGGGATAAAAACTAAATGCCACATATAATTATATCACCCTGATAGAGTCAACATTTCAGTGACACCTTTGAATTGTTCTATAAGCAATTGTCATTCAGCTGCGTGCAGTTTGGACACAACTTGCATTTAGTTTCCTACTTGATGCTAGAACTAATTGCAAGCCAAGTGGCTTAAAAACAACATACAACTGAGGTACAGTCAAGGAAGGTGTCAGCAGGAGGGTTTCTTGCTGCTGGCTCTAATGAATTGATTTCCTACCCTTCCAGCTCATTCCTTGGCTAACGCTTTTTTTCTCCGCTCTCAAAACCAGCAAGGTTGCCTTCACTTGTGCCTTGCTGTAGTCTCACGTCCCTCTCACCTGGTCCTCTGCTTCTCTCTTTCAGTTGCAAAGTTACTTAGATTACTCTGGCCCCACCCCCACAATTCTAAGACTATTTTAAGGTCATCTAATTTGAAACCTACACTACAGCTGCAGCTTTCATTCACCTTTGCTATGTAAGGTAATGAGGAAGAATGCTTGTAGCTGATCTTCCCCTTCAGAACTCAGTCTTTGTTACATTCACTGCTGAGCCTTATGTTCTGTGTCCTTTTGTTACATGTAAGGTCTTGCCATCTGAAACATGCCTGAGTTTGCCTTTGCCATAACTAAGGAATTTCCTTTGTTCTTGGTTTTCTTATACTTGCGTCCTCATGATATGCAAACAAGGTAAAACCCTGTGCGCTGTTTTAACCATTGAACCTTGTAATTCTGTGTACTGTTAACAGATGAGACCTGTAAGCTTCGTAACCAACAGAATTGCTGGGCCGGTATGCAAATGAAGGATAAAGAGTTGTCATTTTTCAACCAATGAGATAACACTAAGTGCTAATTTTCTGTAACTCCGCCTCTCCCTGAGGGTATAAATACCCTAGTTTGGAGGAGTCCTGGGTCAGTCCCTTTACAGATGAATCCCAGACTGCCTCAGGGAGAGTTATGAATAAAGCTGTACACTTTGCCTCAGAGACTGCTGAGTTTGTTTTTCTGTTCTCCTGGACAAGCTACGCCTAACTGCAATGCCTGAGGTGCACACAGTGGCTGGCACTTTGCTGCGGCAGTGGCATAGCTACAGCTTCAGGACTAAAATACGGGCATCTTTGGGGAAGATTATTCGGCTTACACTCTTCTGATTTTAAGAGGGTTTATTATTTATAAAAGTTATGCATTTTTCAGATTTATTGTGCAGTGTCCAAGACTTTACCCACACTTATTTCATTGTTAGTATTTCATTTATTTAGCACTTCATGTATTTTTAGTATTATCACTGATTTGATGAAAGACCACCAGACTGAATTTTACAAGAAATTCTGGAGCAATTAACATAATTTTTCTGAACTGTGGTTTCCTAATTCCAGTGTGTGTATAATTGCACTTTTTCCTTCTCATCTCAAAGAGCTATTGTGTAAGGGTGGTGAGATGAGCAAATATACGTTAAAATATAATACTCTTGCTACATAAATAAAAGACAACATAATGAGTGCTGATGTTGGTAACAATTTAAATGTTTCAGTTTAGCCGGAAGCTTCAAGATATTATTATAGGAGTTAAAGGCTCACAGGAAAACGTCTGCCATGGACATACAGCATAAACTGTTGCATAAGCACAGTATTTCCTTCCTATGAAAAATGCTTTTCGAGAGTGTTAAACCTCCTGAAATCCTCAGAGTATCTTGTCTTCAAAGGATTTGATTTAAAACAAACTGTGTTACAGATGTAAATTGTATGACAGTTATGATCGGTTGCATCATCTACTTTCAGTAGGTTTTACCTTTGTTTCCTTTCACTACCTACAACTGCATCCAAAGCTGTTTCTTGTCTAAGTAAGAGGATGCACACAGGTGGGCGATGGCCCAAGGTCCTCAATTTGAGGGCGAACTTTCATTTTCAAAGCAATTAGCTGTCTAATTGAGCATCCAAATTTAGCAATGCATTTGCATGTGCAATTAATTATGATTTAAAAGTGCTCTGTTAATGGTTTCTTTCCCATTATCTACGCATGTAATTACTGAAGGATGGATTGAGTTTGGAAACCTTTTGAGAAAAAAGGAAAAGATTTTTTGCATCCCTAGAGCCCAATGCCATAGGTGATGTGATTAGAAAAATCATCCCCAAAGGGCGATGCTGGAAAGGGTGGTATTTTGGGGAAGAGGGTTGGAACTGCTCATTTGAATATATTGTACTGTTTTTCTTGCCTTATAGGAATTAATTAAATGATAGTCACCATACAATTTCACTCAAGCAGAGAAGAGATAAATCCTTGACTTGTATAGTTACATTTTAAAGGAGAAATCTGAAATAAACATGTTTCTAAAATGGAACACAGTTTATTTTGTTCCTGTTTTTGTTTATGAATTTATTTTTTCATAAATCACACAATTCATATGTAGTTTAGTTTAAAAGTGTTTTCATTTTTCCTTGATTAAAAAAGGAAAGATATGACATTTTAAAGAGATTAAATTCAAATTAGGAGCCAAATATAGCCTGAAAACATAGACATCAGAGGGAGTATAAAATTTTTGAAAAAGCAGATGGTGTCTTTTGCGTTGACTAAAAATTGAAAAGCTCTCCTTTTGTTTTATGAGAAAGAACATTAAACATTTTGCTAAACTGAGATTTCTTTGCTTAATGCACATAGATCTTTTTAAGTTTTTCATTAGGTTCATTGGTACAATTTAGATATACACAATGATCACATTTATCTTAGGGAATTTGTACCTGTGGAATTTAATCTATGGTTTTTTCTCTGTGCTACAAGTGTTCTCTATCTTGCCTGGGCCCATTGATTCTCTCTAATGGCTTTTACTCTGGGATACTTAGATAGTGCTGACTTTAAGCTACTGATTTTACACAAATTTATTTGAAGAAGTTACTTGAGGCTTGAGCTCCCCCAGAATATGGAATTGGCTTCTTACTGATGTACTGTTTGTTTTTCTTCTACATAAAAATTTAGTTTGGGGAATGTACATAAAACTCTGTGAGGCAGAAGCTGCCCTTTGACACTTGCCTCAACTTCCTTAATATTAACTTCATGGATCTGAAAACAAAATTCTGATTTTTCAGAAGTGGAAAATGTTCATCTAAAATGGTTTCTGGGCTATTCTTATATTTCTGGAGTTCCTGCTTTGTTTTCAATTCCACTTTTTCTTGCTTGGTTGCTAATTATTTGATACTCTTTAAAAAGTTTCTGAAATCAATAGCATCTCAAAACAGAGACCCTTTCCTATTGTTTTGATATGAGAAATCACTGACTGACACTGGAGGAAAATTACATAAGAAATATAATTTTGTGTCATCATTATATATATATATTTTTCATATATATACATATATTTCTATTTTATAGAAATATTTATACATATATGTCTATTTTAGTTAGCTAAGCAGCTAACTAAAACCATAAGAAAACCCGAGCATTGTGGTACACACCTGTAATCTCAGTATTCAAGGGGCTGAGATGGGGGGGAATACCATGGGTTCAAGGCCAGCCTGGACTACACACAGAGAGACTTTGTCTCAAAATAATAATAATAAAAATAAAAAGTAAAATAAAGGAAATCTAGAACTCACACATCAATTTATTTAATCTTTTTGTTGTAAAAAGCACCTGTAGTTAAAAAAAAAAAAAAAAGGAAAAGGCTTATGTTTGCATCTTTAACTTTTGTTTCCCAAATGAGATACTGGCCATTGTGAGCCTCTTGACTTCAAAAACTTCATGCCCACCACACGATACTATTCAAGAATTGAGAAAAATATTCCTTACAGCAGTACCTGACACGAGGCGGTCTTCGGTGACTGTCCTTCTCTCACACAATGTGCATGTGGCTATGAAGTCAGCCAAGATAAAAGGTGTCGCTACAAAAACGGTACAGAAACTCACTTTCGTTTGGGACATACTGATGTAGTTTGTTATAACGTCAATACCAGTGTTTTCCGAAACTTATGGTGAATCACAAATACATCTCTATTAGTCACCACCGTAGCTCACTGTCATGGCTAAATTAGGTTAAAACTTTAATCTTCTAAAATAAATGAAGAAGAAATCTACAAATTAAAAAAATTCATACAGTGGTAAAGTATATTTTATTAGGAGATTCTTTCATTTCCTACTGACTCTCCAAGGGCCTCTTACAGTACAGCCAAATTAAAATCCTTAATTATAAGTAGCCATTTGGAATTGCTTAATCAATACTGGACTGAGTTTCAACAGAACGCATAAAGTTTATTATCACAGTTACTTATAAATAAGTATATATATATGTACATATATATTCAAAGCATCATGTAATTTTCTTTTTGAGTTGTCTAGATAATGGCTATTATACTGATTAGAATAGATCTAAGTACCTTAAATATATAGAACCATTTGTATTTGAGGAATAGAGGATTTATCTCTCATGAAGAAGTATTTGTCTGAATATGGTCCATGTTCTTCACAAACTCTTGAAAGCAGAGTTCTAGAAATGAGCCCTGCAAATACACAGTTGTGCCAAACTAACAATGCTGATTCTAGATAAACATATATTATTCAAAAATTTAAAATTGTGATACAGTGAGATGATTCAGAAGGTTTTCTAACCCAACGACAGTGGAGAAAGTATCTATAGTTTGCTAATAATCTCTCTGTTGTGCTAAAGCAACTGTTGGGGTGTTGAGTTGCTGTGTGTCAGTGGATTTCGGTTCCCACATGTTTATTCATGTTTACATAAGTAAAAATAAATACTTTGCATTTTCCAGTTGTATTTTCAGTTATATTTTCCTTTATAAAGTAAAATGTTGTGGGGGCCAGAGGGTTAGTTCAGTGGTTCTGGCGCCTGCCTTGCAAGCGCAAGGTCCCGAGTTCGATCCCCGGTACCACATACAATGCTGGGCGTGGAGACTCACGCCCACCAGCCATCAATACCACATACCACAGTGTCAGGCGTGGTGGCTCACACCTGTCATCCCAGCACTGGGGAGGCAGAGACAGGAGGATTGCTGAGTTTGAGGCTTGCCTGGGCTACATAGTGAACTCAGAACCAGCCTGAACTACAAAAGCGAGACCCTGTCTCAAAATAAATAAATAAATAAATAAATAAAATAAAATAAAATAAAATATTTTACTTTGTGAATATTTTAAAACTAGATAGACTTTAAACACTCAATATTTTTAAACTAGACAGACTCTGCTTATAACTGGGACCTAATTTATTTTTTAACTTATGTCCCTAGACTTGAGAAAAACACATCCCCTAAATTTTTTAAGTTTGTAATCAAAACCTTGCATAAAGTGTAAGTATTCTATACTTTTTTTTTGCACTTTCAAAGCAGTCTCAGAATCAAATTCTTTTCACTATCTTTGTATGTTTTCATTGTTACATTGAGCTGCTAGGCAGTTTGCAGATAATTTTCAGAAATATAGTGTCTGTGACTCCTATAAGTTGTTGAGCTTAACTGTGATAGTGTTTGGGGCTGGTTCCTAAGGTGGCAGTACTGGGAGATGCTGTGGACCTCTGAGAGGTAAGGTCTAGCGGGGACTGTTAAATTCCCTGGGAAGGGGATTGTGGGGCCTGTCGTCTCGGTGTTCCTCTGCTTTTTTGGCTTGTAATGAGATCAGTTGCTCTCACACACGCACAAACAATATCCACCTGCTGCTCTCTTGAGAAGCCAGTCCAGTGAGCTATGCAATTTTGGATTCATACCACCAAACTGGGAGAGTATGAACATCTCTTTTGATTGCCTCAGGGATTTTGTTGCAGTAATGTGAGACTGACGCACACAGAAGAGTGAAGGCTTTATTCACAGAACAAGCCTCAGGGAGCACCAGTGACAGGTGATTTGCAGGCTGAAAGCAGGTTGAAGTTTTAGAAGGTGAGAGTTTTGACAAGGTAGCAGTTTTCACCTTTAATTGCTGTAAATCTTGTAATCAGAAGTTTTCTGGGGTTTGGGCTTTTTGTGTACCATCATTAGGGCAATTCTATCCTACACTTGTCATAACAGTAATTTCCAAGCAATTTTTGAAAACCCTGTGGGTGGTTGGTTAAACCAAATGTGAGGGGGATTATGAAGGCAGAAAATAAACAAGAAAAAAAGAAGGAGACAAGAGGAAATCTGGGAACTTTCTCTCTTTTAGTCCTTTTAAATAGTATGGAAAAGAAAGAGCATGCCTCCTACTCCACACACATTCTCTTCTTATTCTTTCTTGACCCACAACAACATAAAGATCCTTGTCTATAGGAACACAGTTTCCTCCAAAAACAAAGCAGTCTTTCTGTTCATTTCTGATGTCTTTTTTCCCACCTTCTGCTCAAAGTTGCTGCTGTAGTTCAGATACCACTGATTTTTACATATTTAGTTGTTCCCTGAACCACAGTCTAGTATCTTAAAACCTTCAAAGTTTCCTTTTTAATCTTGTGTAAGAATACTCATTTATTGAACGTGGAAGTATAAAATATGAAATATGAAAGCATAACCTTAAAATACACATTTCAATAAAATACGACTTTACAAAAGAAAACAATGGATGTCCAACATATAGCAATCATGGTAAAATGTACGCTGGTAACATTTTGGTATTAGTCCTAAGTCACTATCTCTTTGAAACTTTTGGCAGTGACTGAGCTGTCTGAATTTGAAAGTTAAATGCCCTTCTTTGTGTCATATTATTAATACAAATGAAATAATCACTGCCTTGTAGGGCTTTCAATATATAAATAATACTTTGGAACTATAGGTTAGCATATTATGTCTTTTTATTTCCTCCTACTTCCTGGAGAAATATGATGACTTCACTCAACCAAATGTAAGTGAAAGTTAACAGTTGTATTACTCTTCCTAAGATTCATAATTCATTGGAATTCTCTGTATTTTTTAAAAACAAAAATCTCTGACAAAAGATGTGTTGCTAATTTTTAAGCTTCTCATAGCAATTGAGATGCATGTGTCAATACTGAGTTGATTTTTATTTAATTTATAATATAAAGTTTATAAACTCAAATTGTTTTATTATAATATCCACTTATGTGTAAGTCGTTTTACTATATATTCCAAGGAGGCATTTCTGACAACCAAATGGGTGGCCTAGCGCTATGCTGAAGTCCAATAGCTATTAAGTCAATCAATTTGCTCTCGATAAATCACAAGAAGGTTGTGAAATATCAATTTCTCCTCCTAAAAGCAATTCACAAGACCATCTTTATGTCTTACTTAAAAAGGGTCCCTTGGCACATAACTGTCTGAAGTAGAAAGGAAAACTGATTTTGATCATTGGATAGTAAACCTCATAAACATAAAAATAAACTATGTATTAGAGGAGAAATACATATCAAACTCAGGCTATGAAAGTCCATTTTCTTCAGGGGTTTGCTCTCCTCTTCCATTACTTACGGTGTTTGTACCTCCTGGACTGCTGTCCATACTTCTCTAAGTGGAGCTGAACCAAACTATTGTTGCCATTAAAGATTAGTGCGGATGACGTGGAAAACACAGGTGGCTGATGGGTATGTGGGATGCAGGCGATACACCTTCATGGAAAGTAAAAGTGCTTTCAGTTTACTTCCAAGTATTTGATAATTAAAATGGCATTTTGTAATCATTTGAGGTTTAGCGAATACTGTCTATGCTTTCAATTAGAATGACACATCCTATCTGTCTAAATATATTCCTGAGGCCAAATTGTCTCGGGTTCTGTTCTGAATCACGATATAGTAACTTGAACAGTGAAGGAAGAAATAAGAATTTTCTATTTCATTAGAGGGCACTGGTTATGTGACTACTGCCATGAAAATAAACTATGCCTCCGTTCTTTAAAACTAAAGCAAATGGGGCCGGAGGGTTAGCTCAGTGGTTC
>PVIC010042672.1:0-15720 GCA_004025085.1 Thryonomys swinderianus
AGAAGTGTCTGTTCATTTCAGTTGCCCATTTTTGAATTGGGTCTTTAAACTTGGGGAGGCTGATCTGTTTGAGTTCTTTATATATTGTCGATAATAGCCCTTTGTCTGATACACAGCTAGTAAAGATTTTTTCCCATGTTGTTGGTTGTCTTCTAGCAGTGCCAGCGACTTCTTTGGCTGCGCAGAAGCTTTTCAGTAGGATGAGATCCCATTTGTTGATTCTTTCTGCTAGTTCTTGTGCTAGGGAGGTTTTATTCATAAAGTCATGAGAATTACCAAAAATCAACCAATAAGTTATTAAAAACATGAATAGTGAATGAGGTTGAGGCAATGATTTTAAAAAATAAAAGCCTGCCAACTAAAAAAAAAACCCCAAGACCTGAGGTACTCACCACTGAATTCTATAAGAATTCACAGTAACTGCTCAACCAAAGCAGTGTAACTGATACACTATCAACACACACAAATCAATAGTATTCCTCTATCCTAATAATGAATTCTCAGGAAAGAAAATAGGGAAAGAATATCATGTGCAATGGCATCAAAAATAAATCAACTGGGTGTGGTAGCTCATGCCTGTAATCCCAGCACTTGGGAGGCAGAGGCAGGATGACTGCTGAATTCAAGGCTTGCTAGGGCTACACAATGAGCTCAGGGCCAGCCTGAACTACAAAGTAAGCCCCTGTCTCAAAAATGAATACAGAAGACCTAACTGAGGAAACAAACGACTTCTATAATGAAAACTATGGTACTCTGAAAAAGGAGTTTGAGCCAGGCATGATGGTGCATTCCTATAATTTCAGCACTCAGGAAGTTGAAAGGTTGAGGCAGGCGCATTGCCACAAATTCAGTGCCAACGAGAACTACACAGGGAGTTTAAGGCCAGCCAGAATTTCACAGTGAGACCTTATCTCAAAATAAAACAAAACACTCTTATGATACTGGCACAAAAAGAGACACACAGATCAGTGAAACTCAACAGAAAATGAAGTAACAGCCCCAGACATATTAAGCCATCTGATCTTTAACCAAGCTATCTGCCACCAACAATCTACACAGGAGAAAAGATAGCCACTAACAAATGGTACTAGCAAAACAACTTACTTATGTGCAAAAGACAATCTAGAACCGTGTCCATCACTATGCAACAAAATTAAATAAAAATGGATCAAAGACATACATATAGAAACAAAATGCTGGAAGATAAAAGTAGTTTTAAAAAGTATTAAACACATAGATTACATAGTAATACACAAAGTAAAGGATTTCTTAAACAGAACCCAGTAGCAAAAAGTACCCCCCCCAAAAAAAAATAGCAGGAAGAATCAACAAATGGGATTATATCAACCTACAAAGTTTTTGGCAACTTACAGAATGGGAAAAATACTTTTCCAACTACTCCACCAACAAAGGTCTAATTTTTAGGATTTGCAAATAACTCCAAAAAAAAAAAAAATTAGACCCCTTCCAAATAAAAGACCCAGTCAAAAAGTAGGTAACTAAAATGAATAAACATTTCTCAAAAGAAGTAGAAATGGCCAAGAAATACATGAAAAATGATTAGTATTTCTGTCCATCAGATAAATATAAATTAAAACAAACAGATGCCATCTTTTATTTAATTTTATTTTTTTAGATAGGTCTCTTGTTGTAGTTCAGGTTAGCCCTGAGCTCATTATGTAACCTGAGCTAGCCTTGAACTCACAGTAATCCTCCTGCTTGTGCTTCCCAAATGCTGGGATTACAGGTGTGAGCCATCACACCCAGCATTGTGTGTTACTGATTGCTGGTGGGTGTGAGTCACCACAACCAGTATTGTGGTATGTGGTACCAGGGATCAAACTCTGGATTTTGTGCATGATAGGCAGACTCTAAAACCACTGAGCTAAATCCCCATTCCTGAGATACCATTTTATTCCAGAGAGAATAGCTATCATCCAAAAATAGTGTTGCACCAAATGCTGAGGAGGCTGGAGGGAAAGGGCATCTTTCTATATTGTTGGTGTGAATATAAATAGCTAGTATGAAAATCAGAATGGAGTTTCTTCACAAAACTAAAACTAAAAATTCCAGCTATTCCTTTCTATTCAATCCAGCTATTCCCCATTTTGATATATACAGTAGCAATAGATGCATACCTATGTATATAGCACCATTGCTAATAAACACTGAAGTTTGTAAGTGATCTATACATCCATCAGCAAATGAATGATAAAGAAAACTGTGGTATTTACATAATGGAGTGGTACTCTGCCATAAAGGATAAATTTGAGTCATTTGTAGGAAAATGAATGTTAAATGAATCAAATCACACACAAGTTTAAATGCCACATTATTTCTCTTATATAAGAATCTCAAAGTATAAATAATTTTAAAAACAAAATAAAAGATAAGCAATAGAAAATTAAAAAGTAGATATTTTGTACATGAGAATGGGACCAAGAGATGGGGAGTGTTATAGGAAAATAAAAAGAATCAAGATATGGGGCCGGAGGGTTAGCTCAGTGGTTCCAACACCTGCCTCGCAAACGCAAGGTCCTGAGTTCAATCCCCGGAAACCACATATAATGCTGGGTGTGGAGACACGCCCACCAACAATCAACACTGCATAACACAATGCCGGACGTGGTGGCTCACGCCTGTAATCCCAGCACTCGGGAGGCAGAGACAGGAGGATTGCTGAGTTCGCGGCGGCTTGCCTGGGCACCATAGTGAGCTCAGGGCCAGCCTGAACTACAAAGCAAGACCCTGTCTCAAAAAGCAAACAAACAAAAAAAAGAATCAAGATATGTTAAATACATGTACCTGGTGGGTAAGACTAGGTAAGAAACATGGCAAGTGTTGCAGAGTGAATTCTGTCAAGAAGGGCCTCAGGTGCCATTAAACAACACTCTGTCTTGTAGGTTTCCTGCCACCACAACAAAACCAGAAGACCTTGGAATCTCCATTTCTCTGTGGGCCAAACTGGACATGACTGTTGCATGTGGAAGAGCCTCCAAATACACCACCTACTTGTCCATACACACTGAGTAAATGTGACAGTGGTATTGGAACCTAGAGAGAGGCTTTTAATGTGTTTCTCTGTCCAGTGCACATCACTGAAAAAAACACTCACTGGAAGAGTGAAAGAATCCTGTTGACTACAGACATTGAGGAGTTAGTAGAGTGAGTTCCACCTACTAGATCCTGGACTCTGCAGAGTTCAAGCCTGCAATAATTCATTGAGCTCAACTCAGGCATTATATTTCTAGTGTTCCTACAGTTCTTACAGTTCTGTCTTATATTTGTCCCATTTTATCTCTGCTGTCCTCTAACATCTATTAGGTTCCCAAGGTCTATGTGATCTCTATAGATACTCTAACCCTACTGGGAAAAGAGAAATAGATCAAAGTGAAGTTCAAGCAACAGGACTCTCTGAGATGGTGACAAGAGCAGATCTAGTAAAATGAAAATCAGAAATAATCTCTGAGATTAAAAGAAAAAAGAGATACTGCCCATAGTGAAAGATATGATTAATAATGTTAGAGAAGAGTTCAGGAACATGCTAGAATCTCATATAGCAAAACCAATGGACCCCCCTTAAACAGCTTCAAACAGAGTTCCAGTTATTAAAAACTACAATGAAGAAGGGTGTGGTGGCTCATGCCTGTAATCCCAGGACATAGGAGGCAGAAACAGGAGGATTGCTGAGTTCAAGGCTTGCCTGGGCTACATAATGAGCTCAGGGCCAGCCTGAACTACAAAGGGAGACCCTGTCTCAAAAAAAAAATACTCCAATGAAAGTTTCAGAAGTAGGATGAATGACTGTGAAGACTGAATCTCACACCTAGAGAACAAGATTGAAGCCGATGAACAGGAAAGGAATAATTTATGAAAAATGCAAAGGACTATAAGAAATCAATTCAAAAGTTCCTAGATGCTACAAAGAAGAAAAATATAAAACTGACTGGAGCCACTTGGGAAACAGGAGACAATGCAGAAGATACAAAAAACTGTTCACAGATATAATGGCAGAAAACTTCACAGGAAAAGGAAAAGAATTTGACATACAGATAAGTGAGGCATATAGAACTCCAATGACCATGATATGAAAAGTTATACCTAGCCATATAATTATTAAGGTTCCAGACAAAAAGATCAAAATATTGAAAGCATTTAGAGAAAAGAAAAAAAACACATACATAGGGAAAACAATCAGAATCACAGGAGACTTTTCAATGCAAGCACTCAAGACAAGGAGAGCCTGGAGTGAAGTGTTTCAAGGCTTGGAGGAAAACAACCTCCAAACAGGATTGATGTTTGTTGTAAAACTATGTTTCAAAATACACAGAGAAATATGATACTTCCATAACAAGACAACCTGAAAAACTTCACAAATAACAACCCTGCACTACAAAAATTCCTAAGAATGCCTTTGAAAAAAACAAAGTCACAAATGCATGAGACCAAGCAGAGTGAACCCAATGAGCAAGTCAAGAAATGGAATGGAAAGGGGCAAAAGCAAGAAATAAAAGAGCCACAAACTGGAAAGCATAATGACAGGGCTAAATCATCCATATCATCATAGCCATTAATATCAATGGCCTGCATTAGCCAATTAAAAGATACAAATGGGCAGAATTGAGTAAGAAGAAAAGATCCTACAATATGCTGCATAAAAGTAACACATCTAATTCAGAAAGAAAACCATACACTGAAAGTAAAAAAATAGAGAACAATTCTCCATGCAATAGGAAACTGCAAAAGCAAAGGAGTGGCCGGCCATCTTATTTGCAGATAAAATAGATTTCAAATGAAAACTGATTAAGAGAGAAAAAGAAGAACACTGCATACTCATACAGGAAACAATCCAAGAGAAAGAGATGATATAAATATTTATGAACCAAAATTTTTTTGTAATTAATATTTTTTATCCTTTATTGGTACAATTTATATACATCTTTATGTGCCAAATTTAGTGCACCCAACTCTATAAAAAATTGGTTTTTGGTTTTTTTTTTTTGAGACAGGGTCTTGCTTTGTAGTTAAGGCTGGCCCTGAGCTCACTATGTAGCTCAGACAAATCTCAAACTCAGCAATCGTCCTGTCTCTGCCTCCTGAGTGCTGGGATTACAGGCATGAGCCACCACGCCCGGCACTGTGGGATGTGGTATTGATTGCTGGTGGGCTTGAGTCACCATGCCCAGCATTGTATGTGGTTACCAGGGACTGAACTCAGGACCTTGTACTTGTGAGACAGGCACCAGAACCATTGAGCTAAATCTCCAGCCCAAACAAATGTTAATGGATATGAAAATCCAGATAAGCACTAATGCAATAATAGTACAGGGACTTCAAAATCCCACTATCACAAACAGACAGATTGAGTGGACAAAAAAATCAATAATGATATACTGGAACTGAACTATACTTTTGACCAAATGGAATTAATAGATGCCTACAAAGTATTTCACCCTACAAAGTCGAAAGATGCAATCTTCAAGGCTGATCATGGGTCTCTCTCCAAAATAGACAGCATGCTAGTCATAGAAGAGTGTAAATAAATGCAAAGGAATTGAAGTTATCCCCTGTACTCTGTCAGACCACAGTGCCTTGACACTGGAGCTGAACAACAAAAGAAATTCCAAGATAATTGGAAATTGAACAGCACACTAATGACTAACCAATGAGTCACAGAAGATATTAAACAGTTCTTACAATTAAATGAAAATTCCTGTACAACATACAAGAATCTATGGGACACAATGAAAGCAGTTATAAGATGGAAATTCATAACAGTGAATGCCTATACCAGGAAAACAGAACAAATTCAAATAAACAATCTAATGCTGAATCTCAAGCTCCTAGAAAAAAAAGGAGCAAGATAAATCCTAAGCTCCTACTAGAATGCAAATTATAAGGATCAGATCAGAAATTAGTACAATGGAGACCAAGAGAACAACATAAAAAAATGAAATAATCTAAGAGTTGGTTTTTAGAAAAGATTAACAAAATTGACAGACCCTTAGCAAACCTTATCAAACAAAAGAAGGAAAAGTCACTAATAAATGCTATTAGGAATGAAAGGAAAAAATTACCACCAATCCAGTAGAAGTCCAGATGATAATAAACACAAATTTTGAAAAATTGCATTTCAATAAAATGGAAAAGGTAGAAGAAATTCCTAGACACATATGAACTTCTAAAGCTGAATGAAGAGGATGCAAAAATGTTAAAAACTCCAGTATCAATCTGTGAAATTGAAAATGTAATTTAAAAAAAACTACCAACAAAGAAAAGCCCTGTTCCAGATGGCTTCATTGCTGAATTTTACAAAACTTTTTAAAAAGAGTTAATGCCAATAATTCTCAAACTCTTTAATGAAATTGAAAGGAGGGTAGTACTCCCACATTCATTCCTGGAAGCAACCACTACCTTGATTCAAAAAAGAGAAGGCCCAATCAAAAAGAGAACTACAAATGAGTCTCCTTAATGAACAATTGATGTAAAAATCCTCAAGAAGCTATTGGCAAACAGAATACAGAAAGTTATCAAGAAAATCATACACCCTGATCAAGCTGGATTTATCCCAGGGTTTAATGTATGTAAATCAATAAATATAACACACCATATTAACAGACTCAAGAACAAAAAAATATGGTTATCCCAATAGATGCAGAAAAAGTATTTGACAAAACCCATTCATGATCAAAACCCTACAGAAAATCAGGATAGATGGACTTTATCTCAAATTAACAAAAGCTATTTATAAGAAGCCAATAGCCAGCATCATCCTCAATGGTCAAAAACTGTAACCTTTCACACTAAAATCAGGAAGCAGACAAGGATGTCTGCTGTCACCACTCTTGTTCAATATAGTGCTAGAAACATTAGCCACAGCAATCAGGCAAGACAAAGAAATAAAAGGAATAAAGATAGGTAAGGAAGAAGTTAAACTGTCATTATTCACCAATGATATGATTCTCTATATAGAGGATCCTAAACACTCAACCAAAAGACTGCTAGACTTAATCACCAAATTTGGTAGTGTAGCTGGATACAAGGCCAATGCTAAAAACAACAGATTCACTGACAGAGAAATTGGGAGTTCAATCCCTTTCACAATAGCATGCAATAAAATGAAAAATCTATGAATCAATCTAACAAAGGAGGTGAAGGTCCTCAACTCTGAAAACTACAGCACTCTGAAAAAGGAGATAGAAGTTATCAGAAAATGGGAAGGTATCCTTTGTTCCTGAGAAGGAAGAACCAACATCGTCAAAATGGCTATACTCCCACATTTACCGGATAGATGTAATGCCATCCCGATTGAAATCCCAGCAGCATATTTCACAGATCTAGAGGAAATTATCCAAAAATTCTTTTGGAATCACAAAAGACATAGAATAACAAAAGCAATTCTAAGCAACAAGGAAACAGTGTGGGGTACAGCAATCCCCAACTTGAAACTTTACTATAAAGTCACTGTGATAAAAACTGCATGGTACTGGCAAAAGTAACAGACCTGAGGATCAGTGGAATAGATTAGAAGATCCAGAAACACCTCCAGATACACTAAGCCACCTGCTCTTTGACAAAGAAGCCAAATATCCTCAGTGCAGGAAAGATAGCCTCTTTAACAAATGGGGCTGGAAGAACTGGGCTTTAACCTGCCAAAGACTAAAACTAGACCTATCTCTGTCACCATGTATAAAACTAAAATCAAAGTGGACTAGAGACTTAAATATTAAAACAGAAACACTAAACCTGTTGCAAAAGAGGTTAGGTAAAATTCTTGGAGATATTGGCTTAGGGAAAGACTTTATGAACAAAAGCTCTATAGCATGAGATCTAGCAGAAGAAATCAATAAATGGGATTCATCCTATTAAAAAGCTTCTGGACTGCAAAGGAAACCACCAGCAGAGTGAAAAGGCAACCAACAAATAGGGAAACTTTACCACCTGTCTCTCAGACAAAGGCCTACTACCTAGAATATATAAAGACCTTTAAAAAAACGATTCCCCCAAATTTAAAGACTCAATTCAAAAGTGGGCAGTGAAATGAACACACTTTTCAGAGGAAGAAGTAAAAGCTGCCAAGAAGCATGTGAAGAAATGTTCAACATCGCTAGTCATTTGAAGGATTCAGATGAAAAGAACACTAAGATTTCATCTCACTCCACAAAGAATAGCTGCTCTCACGAAATCAACCAGCAATAAATGATGACAAGGCTATGGAGAAAAAGGAACCCTTCTTTGTTGTCAGGAATGTAGACTGGTACAACCTTTATGGAAGTCAGTGTGGAGATTCCTAAAAAACTTAGCACTAGAGGTCCCATTTGACCCCACTATTGCCCTGATAGGAATATACACAAAGATTAAAAGAATCATATCATAGTGACATATGTGCACCCAAGTTCATAGCAGCTCAGTTTGTGACAGCTCAACCATGGAAACAACCCAAAAATCCCCGTCAACTGGAGACTGAATAAAGAAGATGTGTTTTTTCTATAAAACAGAGTATTACTCTGCCTTAAAGAATAATAAGTTTGAGTCATCTATACTCAATGGATGTACCTTCAGGACATACTCATAAGTGAAATCAATAGGTCTCTATGTGTAACTATCATATTTGTTCTCTGATATGAGAAACTGAAGATATTAATGGGTTCTAGAATGTATGATGGATATTGTGAAATAGAAAATATTCAAAGGGAAATGTGGTGGAGGGGTGAGTAATGAAGGGTAAAGAAAAAATGTAATGGTAATAATAAAAAAAGGAAACAGATCTTATGTATTGGGGGTGGGTTGTGTGGTAGGTAGGGAAATAAGCAGTCTGAGCCCCTACCCAATTCCATTCCCTCCATTTTCCTTTCACATATGTAGCTCTTCAATAAAACGTTTGTATTTCTAAAAAAAAATAAAAAGCCACTATGATAAAAACTGCAACATACTGGCAAAGTAACAGTGGAACAAACCAGAAGATTCAGAAACAACTCCAGATATTGAACCACCTTATCTTTCACAAAGGAGCCCATATATCCTCAGTAGAGGAAAGATACCCTCTGTAACAAATGGTGCTGGAAAAACTGGGCTTCAAACTGCCAAACACAAAAACTAGACCTATCTCTTTCACCATGCCATAAACTAAAATTAAAGTGGATTAGAGACCTAAATATTAGAACAGAAACACTAAATCTGCTAGAAAATAGGTTAGGTAGAACTCTAGAAGGCATTGGCTTAGGGAAAGACTTTATTAACAAAACCTCTCTAGCATGAGAAACAGCAGACGGAATCAGTAACTGGGATCTCATCTTTTTAAAAAAGCTTCTAGGGCAGGGGATTTAGCTCAATGTTTCTCACATCTGCCTGGCAAACACAAGGTTCTGAGTTCAGTCCTGGTGCCACATACCACAATGTCAGGCATGGTGGTTCACACCTATGATCCCTGGACTGGAGAATCAGAGGCAGGAGGATTGCCATGAGTTTGAGGCTAGCCTGGGCTATATAGTGAGTTCAGGGATCGCTTGAACTACAAAGTGAAACCCTGCAACACAAAAAACAATAGGGGCCACAGATTTAGCTCAGTGGTTCTGGTGCCTGCCTAGAAAGTGCAAGGTCCTGAGTTTGATCCCAGTAACCATATACAACAATACTGGGCATAGTGACTTATGCCCCCCAGCAATCAGTACCACAAACCACAATGCGGGCTTGGTGGCTCACGCCTGTAATCCCAGCACTTGGGAGGCAGAGGCAGGAGGATTGGTGAGTTCCATGTTTGCCTGGCTACATAGTGAGCTCAGGGCCAACCTGAACTATAAAAGCAAGACCCTGTCTCAATAATAATAATAATTTCCAACAAGAATGATAAATTTGAGTTATTTATACTCAAATGGAAGTACCTTGAGGCTTTATTCATAAGTGAAACAGGTCACAGATGTGTAAATACCATATCTTTTCTCTACTATGAGAAACTGAAGATATAAATGATTTCTAAAATAGCTGATAGATATTATCAAATAGAAAATATTCAGAGGGTAAACAGGGTAGGGATAAGTAGAGAAGGAATAGAAAAAATTTGATAGTGAAAAGAGCAGCAAAGCTTATGTATATAGAGGCTGGTGGGGGTTTAGGGTTGCCAAGGGAAAAGGAAAAAAGAAGAATTAAGTTGTATCATATACTGGTACAAATTCCCAATGTCAATTATGATCATGATATGTATATAAAATGTACCAATAAAATTGATTTTAAAAATACATATACCTACCCCTACCATGAATATAAAAACATGCATACCTATACTAATAAAAAATTTTTAATCACTACTATTTAAAAAACAAAAACTAAGATGTTTTGGTGGTGTTGTGAAGAAAATGTAACTTGGATACAGTGTTTGAAGGATTGTACATTAGTACAGTGAGTATATAAAACATTTTAGAGTCTTCAGAAAACTAAAAATAGAACTACCACTTCAGAATTTCAAAGGAAACTAAGTTAGCACATAAAAAATACAATGTTACTGATGAATAGAACCCTTTATCGTGGGATGTCCCTAGCAATTTTCTTTGCTCTAAAGTATATTTTTTTCTGATTTTTTTTTTTAGTACTGAGACTTGAACCCAGGGGTAATCTACAACTGAGCTATATCATCCCCACCCTTTTATTCTTCTACTTTTATACTAAGGATCTTGCTAAACAGCGTAGGCTGGCCTTAAACTTGTCATCCTACTGCTTCAGATTCCCAAGTAGCTGTAATGACAGGTATACAACACTGTGTCTGGCTATTTTTCCTAGTATGCATATAGTTATACAAAACATCTTTTTATTAATATTTATATGATATGTTCCATCCTTTTTCTTTTAACCTACTTGTACTGTAATGTTTAAAGTTTCTTCTAGATATAGTAGAGTGTATTTAGCATTAATTCTGAAAATTGTTAATTTTTAATTATTTTATTTATATCACTTACATTCACTCTAAATATAAGAATTGTGTGTTATTGGGGACTGAACCCAGGGCCTTCATAGTAAGCTACAATCTCAGCCCTTTTTCTTTTTCTAAGACAGTATCTTGCTAATCCTCTAAGATACCCACATTGGGCTTGAATTTGTAATCCTCCTGCCTCATCCTCCCAAAGTACTGGGATTACCTCCATGTTTAGATACCTCAATTTTTTTAATGATTGCTCTAAGGATCAAAATAAAACACAACTTTTCAGTCTCCTTAGTGGTCTACTTTAAAATTCAGGCAGAATATAAAAACTTAGATATTAGAGTTCCTTTTACCTCTCCCTCTATTGTAGTTATCTTATACTTAATCTATATACATTAAAACATAAATGGCACATGCTTGTAATCCTAGCACTCAGGAGGCTGCGGCAGAGGATTGCCATGAGTTTGAGGCCAGCTAGGACTAAACAGTGAGTGAATTCAAGGCCAGCCTGAACTACATAGTGGAGATCCTGTCTCAAACACCAGAAAAATAAAATTAAAATAAAACTTTAGATAGTGTTTTTATTTCAACTCTCTGGCATACATTAAAAAACTCAAGAAAGAAATCATAATTACCTATTTGTCATTTTAACTGAACACACAAATGAGCAGATGGGTGCCACTGAAAATGTCTGATTACATCTCAGTTTGTTCCTCAGTTCTATCCAATAATTCTTAGTTCTCTCACATTCTTCATTACTTAATCTCATATTCTGCTATTTTCCCCCCTTATTCTCAGTGTTACCTTGTTTTCTAATTCATTCATAATAAAAGACATAAACTGATCTGGGCCCTTACCTATTCATTTCACAGAGCAGGAATAAAGGTTTGATCATCTGAATAACTGCCCAAATGCCTGACTATAAAAGACAACACAGCCTCACTGGAATTAACTGATTTTATAAAGTACCATTTACAACAACTACTTCATAAGCAGACAAATTAGGATTGATTCTAAACCCCCAAAGTTGACAGTGTTTGAGGAAAAAAATAAAACACTCATTGCAAGCACCAGTCTATCTCTGTCAAATGTTTGCAAAATATATCTATTCAATATATTGTATGGTGCTATCTTTACACTATAAATTCTTACCCAGGTGACTAATAGGCACATGAGATGGACGGTCATAACCTGAAGAAAATTTTAAATTCCACCATACATTGCATGGTACTATTTACCAGAAACAAGTAATTTATTTTTAATTGAATTCTTTATGGGTACATTTTATATATAGTTCACAATCACACTCAACATTGGGGAATTTGTACCAGTATATGACAAAAGTTAATTCTCATTTTTACCCATATCCCTACCACCCCCAATCCCCACCCCTTAGATACATGTTATTTCTTTTTCTTTCTGAAACACATTTATTCTTTCCCCTCATTATGTTCCCCCACCACATTCCCTTTGACTATTTCCTATTTTACAAAATCTATCATACATTCTAGAACTCATTTTTTAACCTAAATCTTAAATCTTTAATATGTCTCACAGAAGCTGTCTGGTTCAGAAAAGAGCAGAAGAAACTGAATAAAGAATAAAATATAGAAAACTTAAAACATACAGTCAAAATAAAAGTCAGAAAAATAGTTTTAAAAGATAACAAGATATTCTGACTTTTAATTTATTCAACAATACTAAGAGCATCAATTGTTTTCCATGTACTCTGTAAAACCAAGGACACAATGATAAGACAAACAAGGTTACGATCTTGGGGGACATACATTCCAATAGATATTAAATATGTAAGTGAAAATAATGAATGCTATTTATAAACAGAATGATATGATAGATAGGACTAGAAAGACCATTCATACAGCTAGAAAGTAAGGGAAAGCCCCACTGATATACAAAAGACCAAATGGATAAAAAAGAATCAGTGATGCAAGGATAAGGTAGAGGAAATGGGCCAGAGGTTTAGCTCAGTGGTTCCAGCGCCTACCTAGCAAGAGCAAGGTCTCTGGTTCAATCCCCAGTAACCACGTACAACAATACTGGGCATGATGACTCACGCTCACCAGCCACCAGTACCATTTACCACAATACTGGGTGTGGTGGCTCATGCCTGTAATCCCAGCACTAAGAGGTAGAGGCAGGAGATTGCTGAGTTCGAGGTTTGCCTGAGATACACAGTGAGCTCAGGGCCAGTCTGAACTACAAAGTAAGACCCTATCTCAAAAAAAAAAAAAAAAAAAAAAAAAAAAAAAAAAAAAAAAAAAAAAAAAAAAAAAAGAAAAAAAAAAAAAAAAAAAAAAAAAAAAAAAAAAAAAAAAAAAAAAAAAAAAAAAAAGCTTAGAGGAAACAGAACATTCTATGCAAAGGGAAAACCAAAGTCAAAAAAAAAAAAAAGTAAAACAACCTTGACCCTTCAACAGCATATAACAAAAAGAAAACAACATTTCTGTGGCTAGACTATAAGAATGGAGGAAATAGTGCTGGAGATTTAGCTCAGTGGTCAAGCAAGGTCCCCACTTCGATCCCCAGTAACCACATACCACAGTGCTGGGTGTGGTGGCTTATGCCTATAATCCTAGCAATCAAGAGACAGAGACAGGAGGATTACTGTGAGTTCGAGGATAGCCTGGGCTACATAGTGAGCTCAAGGCCAGACTGTACTACAAAGTGAGACCCTGTCTCAAAAAAAATGGAGGAAATAAATTGTAGGAAATGACTTCAAAAAAATAGGGAAGACTCAAGATCAAGTACAGGCCACTAACTGAATTCTTCATGAGTATGAATAAATAATTCTACCTAATTTCAAGTGTTTGGAAAACAACATATTTTAAATATATATGTATGTTAATTAAAATATTTAGCAACATTCTCTGCATAACAATAAATCTTTCATTATAGGCATATGTGTGCAATTTTTTTTACAGGAAAGTCAGTACCATCTTAGCCCTAATAAAATATTGAATATTTGAAGGAGTTAGATTTTCCTTTCAAATTTGGTATAGTCATTATGGAACAAAAATCTCTTCTCACTTCAGGAACACTTCTCTGCCTACTAGAACCTCTGACAGCTCATACTGCTACACTATATAAGGAAAAGGTGCTTCATCTAGGTATACTATCTCTGTACTAAGGCACAAGCTTAGCAAACAAAACAAGATTTCAGTCTCTCCTCACTCACTTGGCCCAGCATCCTTAGGCACTACCACTTAAAGTGGCCCCTACCAACCACCTTCTTAGACTCTTATTCCATTGATTAGCGACCTCTTTCTCCTGGACTTTCCAGTACACCTCTGGGGTAAAGACAACATATAATAGAAACGTCAAAGATAGGCTTTTTCCTTCAAAAAATGCTGAGCATTACTGTATATCTATCATTATGCACTGCCAAAAGCCTGTCGGTGGGCTGAGGTTTTGGGTTTTTTAATTGAAATAGATAAATTTGTAATAGATCAAATGCTCTAATATCTCTATTAGAAATCACATGTATCTTCTTAATAGTTTTTAAACCATGCATACACCTAGTTATTTGTAACCCATACCCCACTTCCTATGGGTGTGAGATATATCACACAGTTTGAGAATAAATTTTTGGATCATCTATATAACTCCAACTACCATATATCTGAATCTTGGCATTACAGTTAATTATGCTGCCAAAAATAATGATGCAAAAACTGGCAGAGATACTGATTTGTCTGTCAAGAAAAATTTTTAAAGATAATATATTTTAAATTTTCCTAGTCAGCACTTAAAACTTTTAAATGTTTCTAAGCAGAATAGGTATCTTAAACTGAGTGTGGTGGCAGGTGCCTGTAGTCCCAGTTATTTAACACATTCAAAAAGGAGGCTTTCTTGATTCCAGAAATTCAAGACCAATGTGGATAACTAGGAAGATCTCATCACTTAGAAAAAAAAAACACTTGATACAGACACTATCAACTTTTCACTACAACTTTACAAGTAGCAAAGTAAGAAATTACTGGACAGGGGAGGTAGCTGAGTGGCACAACACCTGCCTTGCAAGCACGAGACCCTGAGTTTGATCCCCAGTATGGAAGAAAGAAAGAAGGAGAGAGAGAGAGAGACAGAGAGACAGAGAGAGAGAGACAGAGAGAGACAGAGAGAGAGGGAGGGAGGGAGGAAAGAAGGGGAGAGGGAGGAAGGAAGGAAAGAAAGAAAAGAGAAGAAAGAAAAAAATTATTAAGACTAAGTTTAATAGCTAAAGTTTACATTTAAGGTGTATTATTTTAATTAATTTAAAAATAATTTATATTACTAGTGCACAAACTGTAATAGTTGTACAAGTTGTTTATCCTTCAATTTCCCTCCCAGAGCTTTAAAGAAATTCATACACTATAGGTGTCTGTAAACAATTTTCAGCAAATAAAGAATTTAGTCATGGTTTCATGTCTGAAGTAAACTTGTAGCACAGAAAGAATTGATGCTTCATAATCAGCCATAGCCTTTGACATAAAAATCATAGCTCATTATGTATGATAAATTTTGTGAAATAGGAAATATTCAAAGGAAATGTGGTAGGGGAAATTAATGAGGGGAAAGAATAAATATAACTTGGAAAGAAAAAGAAAGAACATGAATATAGGGGGTGAGGGGTGGGTAGGAATATGGGCAAAAATGAAAATTAACTCATGTCATATACTGGTACAAATTCCCCAGTGTTGAGTGTGATTGTGTGCTGTATATAAAATGTACCAATAAAGAATTCAATTTTTTTTTTTTTTTTTTTTTTTTTTTTTTTTTTTTTTTTTTTTTTTTTTTTTTTTTTTTTT
>PVIC010042673.1:0-15680 GCA_004025085.1 Thryonomys swinderianus
GTTCCTTATCTTTAAATTTGTATGTTCTTTATTTTCTCATATGTAAAAATAGGGTCTGATAGAATTGTTTGGGAAACTAATTAAAATAAATTATGAGTGCACATAGATCACTGCCTAGCACGTAGGAAGCACTAGGACAGTGTTTGCTGTTATCACTGTCATCAGCTTCTTCACTCTTATTTGTGCTGAACACTAGATTATAAACACACAAAGAATTGCAGTGTTCCTCACCAAGTAATGGGCGTGGCAAAGCTTGCCATACAGAGAGATAAGCATGAAGACAAAAATCTAGTATGTTTTCATTTAATTGAAATTTGTATCTGTGTCCTAACCTTATGAAAAATTCTTACTATCCATCATCGAGATAATTGTCTTGAGCAGTAAATAATTAGTGTAGGCATCAAATTCTGCAGTAGGTGTTTTCTCCTTATAAACATGACTGTTGCTTCATCTCTGTTATTTTTCATCAACACTAAGCATAACTTCTGCCTTTATGTTGGCCTAGAACACTGGCTGCTTCAGTCATTTTAATTTTTCTCTGTTACATTTGCTTTTTCTTATGTCAGGGGTAGTAATTTGAAATTGCACGAGATACAACAAGGCAAGACAGTTTACTTTGTTTTCATCACCCAAATAAAACTAAGATAAAACATTTGCCTGTTATGGGATTCTTCCCAGTCAGTGAAACTGGATCAGTAGAACCATGAAACAGGACAGCAGCCTCTCCACAGTGTAAGTGTCCTGTGGTGGCCACGGCCACCTTTTGTCACCACACACTTTGCACCAGCCATGGCTGTGTCCATTAAACATCAGTGCAGTGGATTAGTGGCAATGTGACTTTTTGCTCTGACCTGTGTATTTACAATAGAGAGTTTACTGGTTGTAACAACTATTCCCTCAAGTGTAGGACACTGAAAATTTATGAAGTTTCTAAGTTGCTTGTATGACTTTTTTGGGAAAAAAAAATGAAATGACTTTGGAAGTGTTAATTTGTTGATTAATCTGAGAAGTACATTAAAGTCTAAGGACAAAAGTCAATACGAATGAGCTACTTTAATGCTAACAAATTGATTTAGTCATTTTTTTCTGATTAAGTTCTTTTTAAGACTACATTTTATCTACTTCTAACCTTGGACTCCTGAAATTTTTGGCTAAAAGCAATCTAACACTTATATGTTAAACAATAACAAATGATGGTAATAATGACCATGACAGTTCTGTACATAATATAATTTTAGCTATTGAAGCACAAAGGATACAAATAAGATCAGGTCCATATACACTCAAATCATACCAGTCCTGAATATGCCACGCTAAAATTATGCTGGAGTAGTTAATGTAACCCAAATTCCAAGAGTTGAAGTTCCTTATGAAGCACTTTATATGAATCTTTAAAGTGCATACTGTCGTGGAGAACACAGGAGTTTATATGGGTTTTTCTCCAATTCTAGAGATTAAACCCAGGACCTTTGCACTCAACCACAGCCCCACCTCTTTTGTTAAGTTTTTGAGATAGGGTCTCACAAAGTTACTAACTCACCAAGTTTGTGAGATAGGGTCTCACAAACCCAGCCAGTTTCTCAGGCTGGGTTCAAACTTGACAAACCTGCCTCGCCCTCCCAGTGTAGTAGGATTACAGATGTAGGCTGCTTTGTCCAGTAGTATTGCAAGATAATAAAATTGACACTTTTGGGCCAGAGATTTAGCTCAGTGGTTCAGTCCCCTGCCTCGCAAGCGCAAGGTCCTGAGTTCGATCCCCATAACAACATACAGTGCTGGGTGTGGTGACCCACACCCACCGGCAATCAATACCACATACCACAGTGCTGCGCATGGTGGCTCATGCCTGTCATCCCAGCACTCGGGAGGCAGAGACAGGAGGATGCTGAGTTCGAGGCTTGCTGGGGCTACATAGTGAGCTCAGGGCCAGCCTGGACTATAAAGCGAGACCCTGTCTCAAAAAAAAAAAAAAAAATTGACAGTTTTGCACTTTTAAAATATTTTTACTTTGCTTTTTTTTAAATCATGGTAAAGGGGGCTGGAGGGTTGGCTCAGTGGTTCCGGTGCCTGCCTCGTAAGCGCAAGGTCCTGAGTTCGATCCCCAGTAACCACATATAATGCTGGGCATGGAGACACGCCCACCAACAATCAACACCACATACCACAATGCCGGACGTGGTGGCTCACGCCTGTAATCCCAGCACTTGGGAGGCAGAGACAGAGGATTGCTGAGTTCACGGCGGCTTGCCTGGGCACCATAGTGAGCTCAGGGCCAGCCTGAACTACAAAGCAAGACCCTGTCTCAAAAAGCAAAAAAAAAAAAAATCATGGTAAAAATACAATGAATGTTATCTTTATGTACTGTGCACATGTACTAATAAAACTCAAATAAAACTTACCTTGTGATAAGTTATGATTTCTAATTATAAATTTTTTAATAAGCAAAACACACAGGACTTAAGATGTATCATCTTAACTATTTTTAAACATAGAGTTCAACAATACTAAGTCCATATACATTGTTTTACAACTAACTTCTGGAATACATGCCCACTTTATAAAGAAATGTGTTTTTCAAGGTGCCACCTATTGATTTATGTCGTACATTGAGAGATCTTTGTTCCAAACATGAACGTGTACATCACTAATAAAGATCTTAGATTTTAGACAGTTACATTAATCCCTCTGTCTCTGTCTCTCTCTGTCCCTCTCCCTCTCCCTCTTCCTCTCCCTCTCTCTCCCTCTCTCTCTCTCTCTCTCTCTCAATAGGAGTGAGCTGAGTCGACAGAAACTCCACACCCAGGAGCTGCTTTCTCAGCTGGAAAAAGCGAAGGAAAAGGCAGCGGAGGTGAGGTCGTGACTCCTCTGGGATATACTTCCCGCTGTAGCTTCCTACACCCCTGAGAGAATTTTATCCGCACTAAACTCAGATGAGTTCTCCACTCAGAAGTGACCACAGAGAGTGTCCATAACCCCAAAAGTCCACACATAACATAATATGTGCAAGAGCTTTGGAAGTCACCGGTGGGTCATCTTTATGTCGGAAAGGGTAGAAGTCTTATTTCAGCTCTAACATATACTAGTGTCAATTGTGTAGTGTTTCAAGAGTTACTAGGATCTTCTCTATTTTCCTGTGAGTTTCTACTACCATGCTTTTTAGCCCATTCTATTTTGTTTTAATTCATCAAGAAAGACACATAGAAAATACTTTTCTTTACTGGAATATTTTAAAAATATTTTTAGATTGATACCTTAGAACTAAATACAGCAAGTTTATCATTTTTTTGATGCTTTACAAACTAAACAATTTCTAGCTACTATTACAGGCCTTCTAGAACTCTGTCTTCATCAGTGTTCTCATTTCAAGTGTTGTTCAGTAGGCCAGGTGGTCAAGCCATCATGGACTTTTTTCTTTTAAGCTTCATGGCATTATAAATTGATATGATCTACTTAGAAGACAATTAAAGAACACCTGTTAAAATGTATAGTTGTATCTCCCACTTCCAGATATCTGTTAAGGAAAAAGGAAGATTTTCAATGTAGTGATATTGATAACATTGGAATCTCAAAAAAAAACCAGAAGAACCAGTTGGAAAAAGAAAACCCACTGCATATATTATGATTTGCCCAGTCAGGGTTGTTTCTTAACCATTCTTATAATAGAATGGAGAAAAATACACATTATACAGTCCAATTATAAAGATCAAAGTGATCATCACATATGATAGGGTTTTCCCCAAGTTTTCTCCATTGTGTAATATGACTTTTAAAATTTAAGACTCCTTTTTTTTTTTTTTTTTTTTTTTTTTTTTAATACCAGGATCAAACTCGAGCCCTTGTGCTTCCAAGGTAGGCGCAGTACCACTTGAGCTAAATCCCTGGCCCAAGATTACATATTTATTTAAACATATTGATAAATTGGAACATACAATATAGTTCTCTTAATTCTGCTTTTAAGCAAAGAAAGATAATAAACAACAAAATATTATATTTCATTTTACATTACTAAATATTGGGTCAGAGGTTTAGCTCAGTGGTTCCTGTGCCTGCCTAGCAATCTCAAGGTCCCTGGTTCATTCCCTGGTAACCACAACACCAGACATGGTGACTCATGCCCGCCAGTAAACAGTACCAAATACTGGGTGTGGTGGCTCACACCTGTCATCCCAGCACTTGGGAGGCAGAGGCAGGAGGATTGCTGAACTTGAGGCTTGCTGGGCTACATAGTGAGCTCAGGGCCAGCCCGAACTACAAAGTGAAACCCTGTCTCAAAAAAAAAGTACTAAATATAACATTCATTCTAACCCCTTGTATATATTTGGCATTTTCTAGCTAGTTCCTATTGGGCTTGCATTATTCTCTCAATTCAGATAAATGCCAAACAAATCTACATAACAATTCTAGTTGTACAGAACTATTTTCTGCAGAGGCAATCTAAGCAGCCACATAAGTATGAGAGAGAATGCATTTTTTAAAATTGAACCTGTCTGCATTTCTGTAGTGACAGTTTTTTATTCATGATGTCTCTACAGTTTTTGCCACAACAAAGTGTTCCAAATGGAGGTCCATAAAAAACCAGAAATTATTGTCCTATAATTCTGAAAGGTAGAAGTCCAAAATCAAAACATCAGCAGTTATTGCCTCTCCGGAGGACTCTGAGGGAGACTGTTTCCTCCCTCTCTCTGAGCTTCTGCCTCAGGCATTCTTTGGCTATATATACATGGTGATTTTGTGACTTCCCATCATACATATCTTTATGCCCAAATTTCCCATTTTAATGAACAGATTTAATGAGTGGATATCACGGGTTCACCATAATGACCTTATCTTAATTTAATCCTCTCCAGAGACTCTCAAATAAGGCCACATTCTGCCAGGCATGGTACCATACACCTGTAAGCCCAGCACTAGGGAGGCTGAGGCAGGAGGATCACGGAAAGTTTGAGCCCAGCCTGAGCTACCTAAGTGAGACCCTGTCTCAAGAAAAAGTCACCTTCATAGGTACTAAAATTAGAACTTTACCATCATTTGGAGATACAATTCAACCCAGAGCAAGACTAATAATTCTGTTGATCCTAGTAACTTCTGCAATATGCAAGCAAAATAAAACCTCTCCTTCTCTGGGAAACATATCTTAGGGAAACAAAGTCCGCCTAACCCTTCTACTTAAGCTCTTGTAAAGTCCAGTGGTCTGTGTTTTTATATTTCTCGCAGTGGCCTACAGCAGGGATCTTACATCTCATTGTTGACAAATCAATAACATAAAATTGCTTTTGGATTGGTTAATTCATCTTCACATTTGCTTTGTGTTTTCTGCAGTGCAAGGGACAGAACCCAGGGCCTTGCACATTCTGGGTGAGCGCTGTACAAGTGAGCCACACCTCTGCCCAGAGCACTTTTATTTAACATACGGGGGACACTTAGAAAACGCAAAACTAACTTCATACTTTGAATCTTGTAACCCAGAAAATGTATATTTGGAAATACTATATTCTAATTGTATAAATAGTAAAATGATGTCCACATATTTGGTTGATTGTTCCATCAAAAAAAAAATCACCGTTTCACATACAGATTTCTGACTTGTTTGTTTCGTATTTCTCTTTAATAGAATGAAAAGTTAAGTCTAGAGCATCAAGAAAAAGCCAACAGACTCCAAAGGCGTCTCAGTCAAGCCGAAGAGAGAGCTGCTTCAGCTTCCCAGCAGGTAGGTGCATCCTTGTTACCCTGAGATCGCAGAGCCCTGCGGCATTCCCAGAAGAGGAGTGGTTTCATTTTGCTTGATTTGTCCTATTTAAAATTAGTCCCTTTGGGCCAGGAATTTAGCTTACTGGTGCTGGCATCTGCCTGGCAAGCACAAGGTCCCAAGTTCGATCCCCACTACCACATACCACAGTGCCAGGCATGATGAAAAACACCTGTACTCCCAGCACTTGGGATACAGAGACAGGAGGACTGCTGTGAGTCCAAATCTTGCCAGGGCTATATAGTGAGCTCAGGGCCAACCTGAACTACAAAACAAGACCCTGTCTCAAAAAACTAAAAAAAGAATAAAATACAAAATAAAATAAAGGTTCCTTTGATACTTGTGATTGCAAAGTTTTAAAAACAAAAATCAACTCAGTACCCTCCACTTGATGCCTACTTCATGAACTACATTGTCCAATATCATTGCTGCTGACCATAGTTAGTTACAGTCAAATTAATTAAAACTAAATAAAATAAGCCACTGAGACCCTGGTCACTCTAGCTAGATCTGAAGTGATCACTAGCTGAACATAGCTACAAAGGCAAATTGAACAGTTCAGAAATAGACTATTGATTTTATTATTGAAGAACGTTCTGTAACACAATGGTGTGCTGTTTAAAACCAAGAAGATATTTACTGGCAAATTAGAAAGCACATAGAATTTTCATGAATATATTTCAATTTGGATTGCCTTGTTTCAATGGGAAAAGTATTTCACTTACAGAGTAACTATATTTGATGCACATCCACGTGTGACCAAATGAGTCTCAAGTACAATATAAAAGTTGTCCAATGAGAAATAGACATGGAGAGTATCAGTGAAATACTGGGGAAAACTTCTCATAATGCACATCATATAAATGAAATGGGCCCTTTGTTCAAAGGTAGGGGGAGTAGTTCTACCTGTTAGGGGAAAAGAATAAAACCAGTTCAGTGGTTTAAATTATAGGCCAGAAACAGCCACGTAAAGCGGAAGTATGAGTGGAACAGTAGAGAAAAAAACAAACCATTGTAGTAATTGGCAGTTGGTTATAAAAGTACTATGTCCGTGAAAAGGAATATGCTCTTAACTGCTATTGGCACGGCCTTGAGCCATTACAACTCCTCTCAGCCTCGGTTTTCTCCTATTTGATGTAGGCTAACAGCACTCCCCACATACAGTTAGTAAAGACTAAAAAGAATGAATGTATGTAAATCTTTTACTATAGTGGTAAGCAGACACTTAGATGGATGTATGAGAACTTAAATTTCTCTGTCATCATCCTTACAATTCACATTTACTTTCTGACATGGTTTCACCACATTCTTAGGCTGGTCGGGAACTCCTGGGCTCAAGCAGTTCTCCTGCCTCAGCCTCCTGTGTAGTTGGGAATTCAGGTGTGCACTACCACGCCCAAACCCATTTATCTTTTTTAAAGAATATAGTAAAGAAAATGCACATTTAACACCAACAGCCTGGAGCTCCATCATAAAAAGGGTAAATAAACCATGGCATCTTATTTATATAATCTAGTGACATCTAATTTAATTTCCCTCCTGACAAAACTAAACCTACAACACCCCTCGGTGCTGATTTTCTTTTATTTAAACTCTCCAATGGCAAAGTTTCTGCCATTCTTTTTAAGAGCCTATTTTAAATGTTTTGTCAGTAACTACTTCACAAATTTTTCTGAAACAAATTTTTTCAATCACAAATTGTTTCTCTTTCCATTGTGTTTTTATTTGAAAGTAGAAGGTAACTATTTAGCATTTTCCTTACACACAAAAAGGAAATTTTTCTGTGATATGAAGTTTTTTCTATTTTAAAGGATACCACCTGGTAAACTTTATAAAGCAGTTTTTCTTACCTTTATCTTTGCGTTTTCTGAATCCTGATCTTCCCCATTTTCTTCTAAAACTAGACGCTACTGTGAGAAATGGTGGCCTGCTAAGTGCATGGCATGGAATGAAATGAAAGGCGTAAAGGGGTCTGAAAGCCTGTCGCGGGCCTGGCGTGGGAGCGCTGCCCGGGCCCCTCCCCCTCCTTGTGCCGACCAGCCGCGCCCTGCATGGCCGCTGCCCAGCCCTGCTGTGCGCCTCCTTCAGTTCTTCACGCGTTTCGCTAGGCTGCCAAATGTCATCTGTGTTCTTTTGACAGCAGGACAGTTTCTAAAATTAGTGTGGTGAAGCCTTTCATGTAAGAACACAAAACGTAGAGGCTATGAGAAAAGTAATAAATGTAACCGCATAAAATTTCAAGAAAAGTCACAAAGCTGGAGCACTTCCCCAGCCTGCAGAGAGTCCTGGGCTTGATCCTCAGCACAAGGAAATAAAAATAAAGTCATAGGGCCGGAGATTTAGCTCAGTGGTTCCAGCCCCTGCCTAGCAAGTGCAAGGTCCCTGGTCCGATTCCGGGTAAGCACATACAGCAGTGGTGACTCACGCCCACCAGCAATCAGTACCACACACCACAGTGCTGAGCATGGTGGCTCAAGCCTGTAATCCCAGCACTCAGGAGGCAGAGGCAGGAGGATTGCTGAGTTCAAGGCTTGCCTGGGCTCCATAGTGAGCTCAGGGCCAGCCTGAACTACAAAGTGGGACCCTGTCTCAAAAATAAATAAATAAATAAAGCCAGTGACTAACAGGAGAATATTTCTAGCACATATAGTAGGAAACTAGTATCCAAATACATAAAAATCCTACAGTCTAACACACCAGTGGATAAAGGAGGGCTTTTACAGAAAAGGAAAGATAAATAGCTTTAAACGTAAGAAAATAGTCTTCATCCTCTTCCATTAAACAGTATAAATTTGGGACCAAATTTAGCTCAAATGGTAACGCCCCTACTTTGGAAGCACAAGAGCCTGAGCTCAATCCCCGGTACCACTTGATGATAGATGATAGATAGATAGATAGATAGATAGATAGATAGATAGATAGATAGATAGATAGATAGATAGATAGATAGATAGATAGATAGATTTTATATATATATCATATATATTTCAATTTTAATTACATATCCTATCGTGAAATTTGCCAGTGTGCTGTGCAGCGCTTTCAGTCACCATTGAAGCACATGTGTGTCAGCGCGGTCTGCTGCACAGTGGCCAGTATCACGCAGAAATGTCAAGTGCCTGTAACCTTTGACCCCCCACTTGCACCCAGAAGTCTTGGCAAGAAAGCAAATGTATAAAAATACTAATGGCAGCTTTTTCTCTGATTTTAAAAGATTAAAAACTCTCCAAATGCTCAACAATAGGAGGCAAGTTAAATTACAGGGTACCTATACAGGAGATTAGTTTGCAAATGTTAAAAGAAAGTAGATATAATGTGGAATTGCAGAATTATTTCTAACATATATGTGTTAATCTATTTTTTTCTCATTTAGAATATTTCTAGAAATTACTTTAACAGTGATCATGTCAGGAGAAAGGACTATGGAAAAAAGAGCAATAGAAAGGAAACTTCTTTTATGTTATGTATCCCATGGTACTGTTAGGTCTTTTTTTATCATGTGTTTACATTACAGTAACAATTACTATTTAAAGATTATGTTCCTGTTATACTTTTCTTATTATGGTCTGTTGTCACTTTTTCAATTACCAGTCTTGTATTGTGTTTGCTCACATTTAGTTTATGCCTTAGGTACTTTTCTAACTAACATTTATCTAGATATTTTTCACCTATCTGTGGGATATGTTTGGAATTTCTGAGTATATCACTCTGAGCTGCAGAATGTCATATTTGACATGCATTTCTCTGAGGTAATACAGACACAGTAAAGTCAAGATGGAACTATAAGTGAATGCCCAAAAGACAGACCTGTTCCAAGACTTCTGATAAGATCATTCTCAACAATGAGGTTGTGATGCTTTGTACTTTGTATTAGTCTAAGATTTTCCATGGAAGAATTAACTACTTACCGATGGTCTCTTTTAATTGCAGCTCAGTGCGATTACAGTGCAGAGAAGAAAAGCAGCCTCCCTGATGAATCTGGAAAATATTTAAAAATACTCATAGTTCCCTCACAGAACTGTAGAGCTGAGAGAGCTATTGGCCAAGAAGTGCATCGACACAGTGATGCCCGCAGAGAATGGTGTCGGCTTGTGTCACTTGGCATAAGCACTTTCCATTCTGTTTTGAGAGTTATTGGATAACAGAACATTGACCACTTCCTGTAAGTAAAGAAAATATAATCCTACGTTTGCACTTCAGTGAAAAATAAAACCAGCTGAGAAGAACTCACTGCCTTCATCAATGTATCTATTTTTTAATTTTCCCCTTCCCTTGCATGAAAATAGTAACATTAAAACTACGCTAATCATGAGAAAAAGGTCTTAAGAAAAATCTAGCATTTAATTCCAAAATTTGGGGAATTTTATATCTAATTGTTACTTCTACCTCATTTTTAAAGTTCCTAAGAATTTATTTTATTATGAACTCATAAATGTAATAAATTATGCACTTTCCAAAATGATGCTGTCATGTATTTTAATGTATAATTGTTATGCTTCGTTGTTAACTTTCTTGGTGCCCAGTATTGATATTTAAGAGTTCAGGGGGCTTTTTTTAAAATTTGCAACTTGAAATAGTACTAATCATATGCGGAGCTTAGATTCTAAGAATGCCGCTTTGATTTCCTGTAACCATATGGATCTTTAGAGATGCATGTATTTATTCTCCGCTTCCAGTTTGATCTTGTGCACCCTGGTTTCTGGGCAGACAGGTTTGTATCTGCATAACCAGATGTCCAGATGAAAGACAATGAGTTTGAGTTACAGGTGACATGAAGATACTAATGTGCAGATATTCAGTCCTCGAAGTTGAGGAACAGTGTTAACAAATGGGGTTATTGTAACGGAGCTGAGAATCGGAGTCATGGAAACGCTGTCGCTTGTCCTGGGGCCTTGCGTGGTGGTGCTGGGTTCCTCTCCAGCTTCTTCCTGTACCAATCCTTGTGCTCCCGAGACCTGATGGCCTGCTTCTACTTCCATGCTATGCCATCCTTCCCCCCCGTGACAGGTCCCCACACATGCTTTTCCGTTTGCGCATTCTCAGGCCTTTGTTCAGACACGGCCCGCAGAGCAGCCTCGCCTGGCTCCACGCTAGCCGAAGTCAGTGGCCCCTCTTGGTAGTGTGCTCTCGTTTCCTTCACAGCACTTTCTGGATAGGTGACTCAGAAGCGTTTTCCTCCCCAGGAGACTGCATGCCCCCCAAGAGCAGGATCATGTCAGCTCCCGGTCACCACTGTAGCGTGTCCTTGGTCCTTGGTACTGAACGTATTTCCTGGAACATAGAGGCCATTCGGTAACTGTCTGTCCATAAAGGGCAGGACCTCCCAGAATGGCTTCATTTCTTAAAGGAACTCAAGAAGACTCATTTTCCATTCTAATATTAGCCATCTCCTTTCTGTTTGGCTCCCCGCTTCATTACTTAGGTATTATTCTCCTAGAGAAAAATAAGCCCCATAGTGTACAGCTACTATGGCTTTCCTACTACCTCTGTGACTTTAAACAGACCCGGTTTATGGTAAGCCACAGAACTGACTGCGATGGTTGTCGTCGGAGTTGCTGTCTCATTGCTGGGACATCACAATAGCACCCACAATAAAAGGAGGAGAGGTTTATTTGGGCTCACAGTTGGCTTTCGGTCCGCAGTGTGGCACGGCAGGGCCATGGCAGGCAGGAAGCAGCGGGCTGTCCGGGGAGGTACCGCACCCTTCCAGGCCAGGCCTGCAGCGACCACCCTCCTCCCGCCAGACCCACCTCCCAGCATCACACCCAGCATGAACCCACCGTGGACACACCCAGATCACACCCACGGCCCAGTCCCACACACCCGTGACCCCGTCGCTGCTCCAAAGCCACATTTAGGCATTGGACATCTAGATACGAGCCCTACTAGTTATTTTTCTCTCAGAAAAACTCATTAGTTAATAATTTCACATACTGGTCACTCTTAACTTTGTTAGCACAGGCAGAGTTATTCCGTGAACCTTACTGTAGAAGTCGGGAAACGAGTATGAAAGAGAAAAGGAATGGTCTAAATCTGAAATTGAGGACACCACAGCCGGTTCATTTTATTTATTCATGGATCTTTATCATGTGTCCCTGAGAAAGAAAAGAGATATGATTACTCTTCTTTCTTTTGTATATAAATATGCAAATTGTGCCTGGCAATAATCTTCTGATTTCTCCTCTGGTGTGAGAACTGTAATTGCCCCAAGTAGAGGGAACGTTAGCAACCGTGGAGCCTTTATTCAGCAATACTGAATATTTCAGAGCTGCACCCTCTTGCCAGAGCAATTCTCGTACAAATCAGAGTAAAAAAAAAAAAAAAAAAAAAAAGAAATTACTGTAAAGAACTAGAAAATTTGCTTTTTAAACAATAATGTGTTTTATCATTTTTTTCCAAAGTAATGAATCTGGAATGAGCATTTTTGCAAAATATTCCTCAAAAGTGATTGATTTTATTTACCTAGAATGTATATATACACAGGTGGATGTGTAAACAAGGACAAGGTTGCGGACCATAGTACTCCGAGGTTATATGTGAAATCTGTCCCTTACCAGCCTGTTTTAGTTACAGAAATGTGCAGCTTTTGTGATAATATTAATGTCCTTCAAATGCACATGAAAAAGAAAACTATGGATGCAGTAGTGTTTCGAGAACAGAAGTCATAGCAAGAAAAGCTTAGTAAAAGTAACCTTTTTTTCTTATAACACTTGCAACTTCTAGCCTAGAAATTCACCACAAACATTCCCAGAGCCCGTGTTCCACAGATGACAGGGGGAGGGGGGCTCTCTCCCTCTCCCGCTCGGAAACGTACTGGATGAAAGCAAGTGAGAAGGACCTCGGAGACGGTGACATCTGCTCTTCTTGACTGTTAGATGCACACTCTTAAAGCATTTTGTTTTTACTAGCAAGTTTTTGTTTTTGTTTTTTGGTTTTTTTGGTGGTACCGGGTATCGAACTCAGGCCCTTCCTTATGGTTCCAAGGTAGGCGTGGTACCACTTGAGCTAAATCCCCGGCCCCAGCAAGTTTCTTTTGATAACGTAGATAGCTGTTGAAATTCGCCGAGGGGCAGCTCATTTCCTCTTTTTCTAATAAATTGAGTTTATCGGTACATTTTAGGAATATATTATGATCACATTCCTCACTGGCAATGTAACGGCCCAGTTCTTTTCCTGACAGCTTTTTTTTTTATTATCATTGGCACCTCGGTTCACAAACTTGATTTTGCAAACCAAAGTTGGACGAGGACCAAACCAAATTCAGTGGTCAGGTTCAATGTTGACCTTCAGGGGAAATTTAACGTGGTTCTCGTCCAGTTCCGTTTGCAACCAGAACTGTGGAGAATTGAGTTCGTGAACTGAGGTGTCAACTGTATACATAACAAAACATAATAATTACATTATTATGTAATTCTTCACCTTGGGGAAGTAAGTGGTACATATACATTCACACCTCAGCTGTTTTTACTTCCCCTCGTCTCCATTCAACTCTCTTACCCCTTTGGTAGACCCCTTTCCTGTCTCCACAAAGTCTACCTCCCCATTTCCTATCATCTCTCTTATTTTCTCTTTAAATGATTTATATGTGGCTTTTCACATGTAAGAGAAATCTGCGGTATTTAACTTTCTCTAATTTACTTCACATAATATTATGGTCTCAAGGTGAACCCATTTTCCTACAAATGACTCCAATTTATTTTTCCTTATGGCTGCATAGTACTCTGTGTGAGCATGTATGTGCACATGCATGTGTCACGTTTTCTTTGTTCCTTCATTTTTGATGGGCATTTAAGTCATTTTCATAATTTAGCTATTGCGCTGCCATAAATAGGCCGTGCATATATCACTGTAATACGATGTCTTGAATTCTTTCAGGAAGTTCCCTAGAAGAGGCATAGCTGGGTCAAATGGAACTTCTACTTTTAGTTCTCTGAGGAACCTCTGTCTGATTTCCACAGTGCTCACCAACTTTGACCATTAGAAAATTCTTTCTTACAGTGGACTGTAGGGTAGCCATCTCCCTGCCCTAGTTCCACACTATGCTACAAAGTAAGTCTAAGCCAAATTTCAAGGGCCGTTCTCAGCCTTTTGAAAATCACGTGTTCCCTGAGCTTAGTGAACATCTCCATTCTCTCAGAGGACTCAGTGTTGGGTCCTTCTGCTTGACCGGGCCCTGGTCTCAGTGAACTGTGCTCAGTCGGTAAACCTTAATTTCTTTATTCTAGATGCTGACAGAGGATGGGAGAGGTTAAGGGTTGCTGCCTCAGTGTGAAGGGGCAGCTTGTTATGCACCAAAGGCAACGGATACAGCCTAGAACTGTGCCTTCCCCACCCTAAGGAGATTCTGACATGTCTAAGAGCATCACTATAGTTACTGGTGAAAAGGCACCTATGTAATATTTCTTAGCAGTATTTAAGACCAGAAAACCTTGCAAACTCGCACTAAAAAAATGAGAGAAAACACATTATCGTTCTGAAGTCTATGCTTCAATTAATGCAACTTTAAAATGTCATTTTTTAATTGAATTATTTATTGGTATAATTTATATACATCTCAAAATCACGTATAACATTGGGGAATTTGTACCAGTATATGACAAAAGTTAATTCTCATTTTTACCTATATCCCTACCCACCCACACCTCCTCACCCCCTTTATACATGCTCTTTTATTTTCTTTCTGTATTATATTTATTCCTTCCCCTCATCACATTCCCACACCAAGTTTCCTATAGAAATTTCCCACTCTATAAAAGCTGTCCTACTTTCTAGAGCTCATTTGCATCTACAGGTGTTCATACCAAAGAGAAGATCCGGAAATTGTCTATCTGTGATCTATTGATTTCACTTATTAGTATATCCTGCAGGTGTCTCCATTTGCACCTAAATGGATCAATCTTGTCATTCTTTATGGCAGAGTAATACTCCATAAAATGTCATTTTTTGAAAGCTGAATCACTCTTTGACAGATATTGACCATATTGTTGACAAAAACCTTTGTCTTTTTTAAAGTTTTTTTACTAAGTTGAATCTTGGCCCCAGAAACAGCACTCTTCATCTATCTGGGGTCATCATGGCTCCTAATTCTGTCATTCAGCTTGTTAGCACTGAGCGTAGGGACCAGATGTATCTTATTCTATCTACTGTATTCCTTGGCCTCCAGATAGTTTCAGATTTACAATGAATGGCGTCTACAGGTTTGATAAACATGCTACTGGTATTATCCCTGCAAAGACGAGGAGCATTCTGAATGCAGAGTTTCTTAAATCCTGCCTCCCACCAGTTCCCTTCATTGGTAACAAATGAGCACCCATCTGCTGGGGTCATTTAACCTGTTTTGGACATGGCCTGAATCATAATCTAATGGGTCAGGACGGAGCCTATCCTAAGGGTGTAAGACAGACCCAGCCTCCTGCCTCATAACGTTTACTTACACCACACTTCTCACGTTCCCCAGGCCCAATCCAGTAACCCCGTCCAAGAGGAAAACTGCTAAGAAGTAGTTATTCTATAGAACATCTTAGTAGCCGCTGTATGTTCTTTAGATGTTTATTATAACCTTCAGTGTGTTTGAAAAGGCATCATAGAAATTTTCATTTAATAGTTTTTCAAGGGCAGCCTAGTCCCTTTTTCAAATCAGAAAGGTACCAGAGCATATGGTGATTGATGTATAAGGAAAACTATTATCACTCAGATCTGTGAAGATTAAAAATTTGAGACTAGTACCTCCTTTTGTGAAAACTATTCCAGAGGATAAAAGAGAGTGAAAGTTACAATCACATCCCTACAATACCCAAAAGAATCCTTTGGATGGTCTCCCTGCATCAGTGACAAACATGCTGATCTGTATTCATATGTATTGTTGTGAGTGTGTCAAGTGCTAGGCATCAGTATTTCTCAGCCCATATAGTCCAGCACCCCTGCCAGCTAACTA
>PVIC010042674.1:0-15696 GCA_004025085.1 Thryonomys swinderianus
TAGATGCCATCTATAAAGCATATACTATTAAGCCTGAATATTTCTAAAAACTCATTAGTCAATTCCTTAGACAAAACTTCTTTCAAGTTTTAACACACAAATATATGCATATATAAATTCAACTTCTTAATTATGTGTATGTTATATTTCCATTTGTATGTAATAGAACAATTATTAGGTTTTCACATATTATCTTCCAATTATCAGTGGTGGGTTCTGAAATTTAATAGAGAAAAAACCAAAAATTGAAGTTAAAAATGCTATCATTTTAAAAAATGCATAGATATTAACTCATAACTATCCACTTCCATTTTTGTTACTGCAGTCTGAATTTTAATATTAAACGTAGCTTTACGTGTGGTGTACAACCATTTCCAAAAAGCCAATTCTTACTTCCTGCCATCTTAAAGTTTTAATTCAAGTAACCTACACACAAAATTTGTGAGTAATAAAAAGTTTGTGCTTATCACGGGAGATACAAACTTTGAAGCCTAGGTTTTGTGCTTCTGTCATTTTTCTCTAGCTCTTTCACTCTGCACTCTCCCCTTCCCTTGGCTCCTGCGTACCCTCGTTTTCCCTCCCGAATGGCGCTACCGCACCTCCTGTGGAAGTAGCAGCCGCTGCAGCTGTGTCTCGTCTCACATGCGCTGTGGACAACTGCTTTATATGCGGAGACCTATGTCATTCCCTCTCTCTCTGTGATAGCATAACATCAGATTAAACAACACATTCTTAACTCAAGAATCTCATGAGAGTGGGATTTGTGGAATGTTTTTCTCAGAGGAAAATATATATTTGCAAAATCGCAAACATTTTACAGTGTCAAGTGGTAAGACTTTTTGCATGGGGGATGGCATCAGGTATATTCTGTGATTTCAGTCAGATGATGTGGAGGACAGCACAAGCATACAGACCGAGAAAGAGGTGTTTACAGCCCAATGCAGTGAATGAAAACCGGTTTCTCTCCACTAATAGAGCAACGAGATGGCTTCCATGAACTGTAGGAGTTGCCAACTGGCTGGGCTTGTAAGCCAGAAGAAGAGACCTGACTCATAATGGTGTGAAGCCCTTATTCTCCTTGGAATAGCACAGTGGAGGCATCTGGCTGCACTTTCTGGTCCTTTCTGGAGCATGGGAGGGATTACTTTCAATCAACAGAGGGTTGCTCCCAATCTTGGCCGCCATGGGAGGTTCTGAGGAGCTTGAGTCATTGCTGTCCAATGCAGGCTCACAGGAGATCTTCCTTCCATTTGTGCTTAGTTAAGCCTGATTCAACATCACAACTAAAAGTCTGACCATCTTGTATTAGTATAAGAAATTGGAAAACAAGCATGGACCTTTATGTTTTGTATTTCAAAATTGCTAAATGATATACATTCTCAGTCCTTAAAACACCATCATGGTGCATTATAGGAGCTTAGTAGATAATAATTAATTCATAGTTTTAAATTATTTATGACCACCAGACAAAAGTCAAAGAGAAAATTAGCTATTTTACCATAATTTATTTAAATCAGCCTAAGGCAGAAACTGATATAAATTACATATTTAAAATAACGTTTATGACTACTTTTCATTGCTATGCCCCATAGAAGGAGTGACAAGTATATTATAGAGTTTGACAAGCAGTTGTACTCTTCCAAATAGAGGGGTAGTGAAGCTCCTTGTCATGACAGACACCTTGCTCAGATGCAGGATTCAGTCACTAGCAAGCCAGATCTGGGTGATGGCTAGTGGTAAGAGAAATGGGAACATCTTCAACATTTCAGGCAATTGTATTGCTTAAGGCTTCATAATAATTGGCTAAATGAGTAGGTAAATGTCTCTTTAGGATAACTGGGTACTAGTTCATTAAGCTTTCCTAAATTTTAGGTTAGTTTTACTGAATGGAAGGTTACAGGAGAACTTTGAAATCCAAAGCAGAGTTTTCAAAAAGCATTTCATTAGTGCAAGTGAAGACTGAAAAAGAAGCTGTGAATGACAGAGAAAAATATATCTAGCCAGGCATGGTGGCTCATGCCTATAATCCTAGCAAGCGGGAGGCAGAGACAGGAGGATTGCTGCGTTTGAGGCTTGCCTGGGCTACATAGCGAGCTCAGGGGCCAGCCTGAACTACAAAGCGAGACCTTGTCTGAAAAAAAAGTATATCTATCTATATCTAATCTATATCTATATCTATATCTATATCTATATCTATCTATATATCTTCTTATTTAAAAGACACTGATAACCAATGGCAACCAGCAAATTAAATGAATAAAATAAGAAGTCATAAAAACTTAGTGGTGTTTTCCTCAAGTGAGTGCTTTGAAACGCTGATAGATATAATGAACTTAGGACTTATTCAAGCTGCATGCTTGTAGAGACCAAGAAGTCCAGTCATCCCGGGAGCAGCCCTTTCTGCATCATCACAGAATTTCATCCACTGCCTCCCTATTCGTGCCATGTCCTCTGTTACCAAGTAAGTGCAGCATAATTTCAGACAGCGTGGATGTTAATAAAATTAGCTGGTCACACGCTGGAGCATTTATTGAGACCCTCTGGTTGTACATTTGCAGATCACAGTTGAGAAAGAAAACAACCTGTAGACCAATGAGAAAGTGAATCAAAAGCTGCAGAGGCAGCACATTTTTTTCTGCTATCATCTCTTCTGGGAAACATTACCCTCCTGTGCTCTTCCAGACCATTGATTCCATTCTGAACCCATAAAAAAGATATTATAAATCAAGAGAAGGAGGTACTGGTAGAATACTAGGAATGGTTTATAAGTTATTTTGTGAACAAAATTGAGACCATTAGAGCTGCTGAACAGCTTTCTGCCTCTAATCATTTTTTCCATTAACTAAGTCTTTTGCCCACTCTAGAGAGAGTTTTTATAGCAGTATCATATAGTGGAATTTTAAAGCATTAAACAGGCATTGCTTACCAATTGTTATCCACTCTGTATATCATGTTAAGGTGTCAACATTTAACATAAGTAACCCCTTTTCCTGATTTTCCCATAGCGTGGACCACTGCTTAGAGCTCCCTAATAGAGTCATATAATAAAAGTAGAAAAATTAAAATGTTAGTAGTTCTGGGTTCCGATCTTAGCTTTTCCTCAAGTTATTTGTGTAGCCTTGTGGGGTGGGGGAATTGTCTAATAGAACTAAATGTCAGCTTCTCTTTGACTGCAATGCTGAATACAAACTTAAGTATCTCACAGGATGTTGTATTAAAAAATAAGATTGCACATGCAAAATTGTTTCAAATCTGAAAAATACTTTTCAATGTGGAAGAATCATCAGTACTTATTCTATCATTTCTACAGTATTCTAATTCTCCTCTGTCTTTTTCCAAAGACTCTCAGAGTTATATAGATATCATCACCTTGGTTCTAGTATAAATTCCGGTTTGTAGGTTGTTATGGATATTAGCTGTTTCTGAACTAGGAGCTCATCCTTTTCTGGATGATAACTTGCTAATTATTGAACCAAGTCTTTCCATACCCTGAATCTATATCGGTACATAAGCTTCCAGAGGTCATGACTATCCCTCCTAGGTAGGGGGTATGAATAAAATATAAGCCATTCAGTTTTTCATTTTCCAACTTTATATCTCCATTATAACATTTTAATTAAGAACATTGGTGACCGTCACTTATTCTTTTCTACTTGGTATCAACTAGGAACTATGTAACCTTGCAAACTCAACTCAGCCATCTTACTAAACTCAACATATGTTTGAGGAGAAAGTCTTTACAGAATTTGGAAACACAAGGTATAAAAAACAAAAATCAGATACTGACACTGTTTAGAACTCTATATCACCCAGACATAGTGGCATATGCCTATAAGACCATTGCTCAGGAAACCGAGGCGGGAGGATCACTGTGGATTTGAGGCCAAGTTGGGCTAAGTACTGAGTTCAAGGTCAGGCTGAAGTACATAAAGACTTTGTCTCAAAAAAACCCCACAATAACAAAAACTTTATATCAAACTATGACTGAATCCATGATGGACCTTGTCATTAGTCACATGACTCTAATAATTTCTTTTCATTGTTCTTGTTCTGTCAATTTTGATTTTTTCCTGTTATTTGCAAGGATCGTAACACAAATTTGGAACCTAAATATAATTTATGAAAATTGATAATATTTATTGACTGTTTCTAAAAAATAATCATTCTTATAAGAACTTTACTTATATAATTCACTTAATCTTCTCAAACAACTCTTGGAGATAGACATCATTTATTCTTAGGTTGAAGGTGAAGAAACTGAGATGTAGCTTTACAAGTTCATAGAACTATATAAAGGGAAAAGCCAATATTCAAACAGAGAAATAACCACTTCTTATTAGAGAAAGAGTTCTGTGTACTAAAGGAAAATTCCTAACAACACATAATCAAAGGGTGAGGGAATCACAGGAGAACTAGAATTATTGAGTAATCGTATGTATTTAAACCATGATAGCTCTGCTCTTGATGTTGCCTCCTGCATGTGGATCTATTAACAAAAGGAACCTCAGTGAAGGGTGGAACATTGGTCTCACATTAAAGTGAAAATGAACATTTCATAAAGGCAAGAGGAGAGAGAAATTTTCTTCTGATCAGACTTACAGGTCACTACAGAGATAACCTGGCTCTTAATAGACATGAAACTCTGGAATGTCACTGCTCCAGAGCTACCGCTGCCTTTAATCCCATCCAATCCCGCAGAACCCTCCTTTCCAAACTTGCTGTGTGGCCGCCCAGTCCTCTAGACAGAGGAAATCTGTGCTGTGTAATGCATACAATTAACAGAAACAGAGCCACGTGCTAACTGGTGCTCACGCTGCTAACCCTAAAGGAAATTTACACATCTAGAAGGTGAGGTGATAAAGGTCAAAAGTTACAAATACTTCCAATAGTTCTGGTTCTTGAGGACATTTAAGGTATCAGGAACTTTATTACATTAGGCCACTTTCTGCAAAGTTTGGGGACTTATTTTTTATAGGGCACACAATTTGCCATCCTGGCTCAGCTCTCCTGATCTAGTTATAAATGTGCAGTGTAGTCCGACAGGGTTCACGTCTCTGTTCCCAGGTGGTTACATATCATCACTCAAAGGAATCACTTAAAATAACATTGATATATGAATTATTTTTCCCTGGCCAAAAAGAAGCTCTTTCCAGTCAATTGACACTCAGTCTTGAGTGTCTGAATGTCTTACAGCTAAATTATCAGAAAATGACATTGAAAATGGGGAAGTTTTCTTTTTTTCTTTATCCATCTTTTGAAAGGCATTAATACTCAGATGAAAGGATTTTCAACCACTTGACAAACTTGAAACAGATACTCAATGAGAATTTTCATTAAAAATCCAGCATAATTTTCAAATTCCAATTCTAATTATTATCCTAACTCCATTTTAAGTAACAAAATTGTATAATTCTCACCTTCTTTCTTCTTAGGACGCAAAACTACTGCTGCCTTCAAGGCTAGAAAAAAGCCTTAATTCACATCTCCATTATAACGTGGCTGGAATGGTGCAGTTCTTTATAGGCTTTGGTGACTGACTGTTAGGCAGTAAATCCTGTCATTACATATATTGCATTTCTGAAGTTAAAGACCAACACACAAAGGTCCTATTGATATTGTAAACCTTAAAAAAATCTATCATTAATAAAGGGCAAACATGTAGTCTGCAGCTTGAAACATCAGTGATTTGGAGGCGTTCTAGCACTTCGGTGTACTTACTCAAAGTAGAGATTCCAAAGAGGAGACAAGACCATAAACCCATGGTTGGAATAGAAAATAATTGGCAAGGGCCGGAGATTTAGCTCAGTGGTTCCAGCGCCTGCCTCACAAGCACAAGGTCCTGTGTTTGATTCCGTAACCATGTACAATGCTGGGCGTGGTGACTCACGCCCACCAGCCATCAATACCACATACCACAGTGCCAGGCGTGGTGGCTCACACCTGTAATACCAGCACTTGGGAGGCAGAGGCAGGAGGGTTGCTGAGTTCCAGGCTTGCCTGGGCTACATAGTGAGCTGAGGGCCAGCCTCAACTACAAAGCGAGACCCTGTCTCAAAAAAAAAAAAAAGAAATAAATAATTGGCAAAAGACAATATTGCCTCACGTTGCCTTTGGGTGTGGTAGGCAAGTGTTCTACCACTGCACTACACCCAGACCTCCAATTCACGCTACTCCTTAGTGTGTAGATGCAGTTTCTCATGGCTGTTTGTTCTTTGTATTTTACCAATGATTAAAAAGTAAGGTCAGGTGGCAAAATGTAATTTCTTCCTAGTTTTTGAGAGACATTTTTCTGGTTGTAGAACTCTAAAATGAGAGGATTTGAACGGTTGTGCTTTTTCTTCAGGAATTTAAAGATGTATTATTATTATCTTTTGGAATGGGTGGCATCCAATTAAAGAATTTGATGATTCTCATCCTTGTTCCTTCGAGGTATGTATACACAGGAAATAGACAGATAGATGGATTGATATAGACATAGACAGGAGATAACAATATCTTATATAATTGTGTTCCCTAAAAAATCTTTTTGATAGTTTGAATTTGATCCAGCTAAGTGCTTGGTTTATTTGCTTGATCTTTGGGCTGAGTATTTGCTTTGGTTTTTCTCTTTGATTTTTCAGACATTTTGGGATTTCTGGTTCACTGTCTGGAACTAATCTGGATGGTTTGTTGGATATTATTCTTCCAACGTATTTTCTGCTCTCTTTGTTACTTCACCTTTGGGCTCTAATGACATGTATGTCTGAATATTTGATACTCTCTCACAACTTTGATTACTCTGTTAAAGTGTTTTTAGTCTCTTATGTCTCTTGTTTTGATTTAGGGAACGTCTGTGAACCTGCTTTCAAGCTCACTAATTCTTTCACTGACCTGCGTTAACTGATAAACTCATTAAAGAAAATTACTGTTTTTGGAATTTCAACACCGTGCTGTATCTTGGTCAACAGAACAGTGAGCAGAAAAACCATGGGTGCACCTGCTGCTGTCTCAAAAAAAACGACCTGGCGCGGCATAGGTGTGTTGTTTTTTTTCTGCAGGCCACCTCACGGGACTGCTTTGCTTAAGCCAGGTACAACCGCATCCACCATGGATTATGCTCCAGAACAAACACCGTGATCCTTTGCTCTATGGCACATTTATGGAAGGTTTTGGGGGAGCCACAGCTTCCTGCTATGCCACTTCAGGTTAACTACCTGAAGCACTTTTAGATGATGATCTCAATTTGAAATAAAATATCCACTAAGTTCAATTTACATCTAACACAAAAAATGACTCAAGATGGATTTTACAAATATGCCATTGAGTAGAATCAGCACATTTTGTGACCAAAGTACAAACTGTTTGCATTTACCTACTCACAATGTGTCTTCAGTTTTAATTTCTTCAGTGACCTCATGTCACAACCTCATTTTCAGTTTTTTTCTAATGGTTAGATGTAGAAAATGTAGTTACTGTATATGAATGAAGATACTCTGTGGATGTGAGTTTGCATTCTCGTTCCATCATAACTGATAGGATCTTAAACTTCACTCACTAATTGGTCAAGTCAAGTCAACTTGGGAAAAAATGCTCATTCTAAACCAGCAAATAAACTACCGAGTGGAGCTAATGTCTGCATTGGTGGCAAAGGTTAACTAGAATGTCAATTATTCCTACTACTTTCAAGCTTTTCTGACTCTCAAAACTATATCCTCTTATGCTTCCATTATTATACACAACATAAGGGAAATTAAAAGTACCTTAGGAAAAGTGGAATTTTATTTTTGCATACTCTGTGTTTTGTGATATTGAACGAGTAACATAAGTTTAAAATTATAATTCCACTCTTTCTATCAAGGGAAATATTAATATTTTATGATGGCAGAGATAACATATACAAAATGTAAGTTTTAAGTGATTGTACCAATTCAAGACACAATTTGTCACAAAGCCTATATGCATATTTCTTGACATTTTAATAACTCCATAATTAAGATGGAGGTGTATTGGAGTTTTATTGGTTTTCCTTGTTTGTGTGACTGTTTGACATGCTGGGGTTAGATCATAGGGCCCTGACCAGGGCAGGCAAGCGCTCTAATGCTGAACTATACCCTCATGACAAGCTGTGTTAGAATTTAAATTGCTGAACTTTATTTTAGTTCCTTAGGAAACAAAAAGTAAATGGTGCATCTTTTAATCAATTCTACCTTCAAATCAATGTGCATATATTCAAATTATTATACATTTCATCAGTTGAAATGGAATTTCTCATCAAAAAATCTTGATGCAGAAAAAATAATCCTAAATTGAAAACAGTGGGATTAGAAAGTAAAATGTAATCCACTTGTCCACTCACTCATACGTGTAGGTGCACCGGCCCTATTTCTTGGGAAAGGTGTTATAGAAGAGAGTGTTGACATTCACATTTTGCTCTAAGACACAAAAGATCAAAGGTAATAGGTCAAATATAAATACATGCACAATGTTAATGGGGTGCTTAAGATGGAACTTTAGTATATATCTCTTTGCGTTTCTCTTCTCATCTGGACCCTATTACATATGTAAGGTAAGTTTATATTACCACCTTTTAGAGACACAGTAACCAAAGCCCTACAAAAATAAAGTTATAGAATTATGTCTCTTTGGTCACAATTTGTTCAGATGACTGGGAATCTGAGGTAGGATTTGGTTTCCAAGTTTATTTCTTTATACCACCATCATCATTTTCTTGTAGCGGATGCTGGAGGCAGTAAAACCTTAGTTCAGAGGCTTTCACAGCAAGAATAACCAAAGTTCCAAACAAATGAAGAAACAACAATGCTTCACCTAATAGGATCATCTAGAACTCTCTCCCTTGTCTGCTTCCCTTAATCCTTGATATTTGGATTCAATTAAAGTCCTTGTTTCCTGTTAGGACACCTGATATTCTTCAGTAAACTATCTATTCTATATTATTGCTCTATATTTCTAGAAAATTGACAAATATCCTAACAAAATATACATATACTTAATAAAAGGACCATGTATCATGTGCTTTACATTAGTTATCTCATTTTATCCACTCACAAATCGGGGGTGTGAATCAACTTCACTTCTTATATCCATTTACACACTCTTTCCAGAGTACAATGCTGTTTTTCTTTATAATAATAAGAATATTCAAACAAGAACATATTTCAGATACAATGAGTAGATAAGGTCATTCTATAGACAATATTTTATAAAAATTCATTATGAATGATAGTTTTCATTAAAGTGTATTAAAATGTAAATCTAATATTCTACAAAAAAGATTTAAGTAGTTTATTCTAATTTTTTTCACTGTAATCATCATGTAGAAGAAAGATTTTAAAGTCTGTATTTCTTAATACGATCCGGAGGTTCTGGCATGTATCACGAACTGCCTGTGGGGCATCTTCAGTTACATTTGCTACCAGTCCCCGAGACAGAACCCATCTTTCTCATGACGGCTTAGCATGTGTTGCGACAGGGTGTCCATGTTTCCTTTGCTTGTGTGTTCATGGTGACGTGGCCTGAGCCTTTGACAGGGCTGCCGTGCGGAGCCCCTATCCTGGGAAGGAGTAGTTGATGAACGTGTGTTTTGAGTGAACGCACATTACTAGTCCCAACATACTGCTGTGGTGCCTGACTGCAAGGCATCTAGTGTGTAGGTGGGAATCTCCGTGGGGATATCTTTCAGTGTAATTTGCAGGAAAAAATGAGTAGAAGGGAAATGTGGCTGGAAAACAATAAATTCACTGTGACATGGCTGCTCCTTTGGAGTCATCTGTATTTAAAATACATGAATATCGTGGACTCTCCTTTTTTCAAGGGGGAAAAAATGAAACTGTCAAGCTTAGGGTCAGCAACTGTTTAATCCATTTATCTGACCAAGGTATCAGAGACAAAACAGGTGGGTACATTACTATTCTCTTGGATTTTCCCTAGAAGTAGTCCCCTATCCTATCCCCTAGTTCCAATCCTTTTCAGATGAAAATAAATCAGCCCAGATTCTGCCACGTCCTCATTCCAAGATTATTCATAGCTGAAATAACAGAATTTGATGTCAGTTTAGGTTTTCTATAGCTACTCATTATTCTTGCACTTGAGTTTCTACACTGTTTTTATTTTACCTCTTCTGTCCAGCTATTTTTTTTTTAAAGAGACTGTCCTATTTTGAGGGGCATCATCCAATTTCAATAATTTAGTATGCAGTTGAATGACCTGAAGAAATAAAATTATCAATGTATCTGGCATGTAAACTCAACATTTAAAAATATCTTCAAATCTAAATCTAATGCATGTTTGTATAAGATAACTATCTGTACACATTTGATGGCTGGTTTTGTAGATTCTGATTATGAAATACACAACTGTTACAAAGCAAGGACTAGGTGAGCATTGTAGCTTAGGTTTAATCCTAGAACTCCTGGGGCTGAGGCCGAAGGATGACATTTGAGCCCAGCCTGAATCTTTTAGTGACTTAAAAATATCTATCACAAAATTTCTTAAAGTTTTTTTTTTTTTTAAGGTTGGAAATTTAGCTCAGTGGTTCTGGCACCTGCCTCACAAGCACAAGGTCCTGAGTGCGATTCTGGTAACCACATACGATGCTGGGTGTGGCGGCTCATGCCCACCAGCAATCAGTACCACATACCACAGTGCCAGGTGTGGTGGCTCACATCTGTAATCCCAGGACTCAGAAGACAGAGGCAGGAGGATTGCTGAGTTTTAGGTTTGCCTGGGCTACATAGTGAGCTCAGGGCTAGCCTCAACTACAAAGCGAGACCCTGTCTCAAAAAAAAAAAAAAAATATATATATATATATATATATATAATTTTTTTTAAAGAGTGTACATGTAGCTCATTAGAAGGGCTCTTGGTCCAATGTTCATACTGACAATGAAATTTAAAGACTAACAAGAATTATTTAATAACATGCAGTTGAGGGGGAGAGTAGATAATATCAAGAAGAGGAAGAAAGTCCACTTCATGGTGTCCACTATAAGAAATGGAAGGACACTGTTGAATGAAGACAGTGAACGGTGTTATGTTTAGACAGCAACTACCACAAAATGACACATCTTTCTAAGTTTAACTGAAGATGGAAAATCTACAACATATTGAGTTAAATATCTTTACAGGAAAAAGAAGAAAAAAATCTTTTGTCATATCCAAAATGTTAAACATGTCTAAATCATTTCTTGTAAATCTTTTTCAATTGAATCACAAGGTGAGACTCTGGTTTTTATTACACAGTAAAATATATTCCTAGAAAAAGTAATTAATAAAATAAAAACAACAATCAAGACTAAAAATAATTAACTGACACAACAAAAACTCTTCCAAAGAAATACAAAGGAAAAGAGCTACACTTTTCCAACCACGTAAGAAAAAATACAAATAAAAACACATGAGATGAGAAAGGGGGTTAATCACATTTATGAATATGAATGCAGCAAGTAGCAGCAGAAATTTTCATAAAGGGAAAGAAGATAGATAAGATCTACTAAGATCCAGAATACATCAAGTGAACAAAATTTAATTAAGAGTATGGGAAATTTAAACTGCACAATACATAAGGTGTATTCGGTCAATGTACATTTTAAACATTGGAGGATCATATTAGAGGACACACTATCCTTTGAAGTAACAAACATTCTCAAATTCCACCTTAATATTAGGTAACAATAAGGAGGTAATAAAATATAAAATCTTGAGATGATGAAAATGACTGGCTCTTCTTAATGTAATAAAGCCATAAATCAGTTACAAGTGAACCCACAGCCAGAAAGAAACAGGTGTTCTCTCAAGATCTTGTCAAAAAGAAAAGAAAAAAACTGAAGAAGAAAGTTTGCTAAGAAATGATATTGAAATCAGTATATTTTAAAATGCAAAATCCAGACAAGATAAGTATACAAAATGGAAGCAAAATATAGTAATAAAATGTTTTGGAGAAAAAAAACAATTGCATTTTATATGTGTACAAATTTTAAATGTATTTTACTTTTTTAACCAGAGCATCTGTACTCAGTGTTGCTTGTATATTAAACTCAACTGAGGAGCTTTAAAAAAATATATTAACGTTATGTTTTCAATGCTAGAGATTTGGACTGATACAAGTTGACATAAATCAAATTTTTTTAAATAGAATAAATTATTAGTTGTTATTTTGTACAGTGTTAAATATTAAACTCAGGAAACTGTACAAAATGGACAATATCAGTGATCTGCATCCTCAGCTTTTCTGCACTAAATTCTTATAACAAAAAATAGATTTAACTGTTTATATATAAGTGCCTCAATTATTTCAAGAGCACACATGATATTTTATGATATAACAATACCACCATCTAACAAGAACAGACAATTTTATTTATATATGAAGATTTTTAAAGACCTTATAAACAGTAATACATAGCATCTAATCTAAATGGTTAGCAATAAGTTTTATAAATATATATATATATATAAATATGCATGAATGTCAAGATATGTGAGATGAAAATTGATGCAATAAACGTGGGCCCAAACAAATATTGCTCATTAAAAGTGCTTTAATGTTTAAGTGCTTCATAATATTGGATAAAAATTGTGAAATGTACATATTTCCATTTATTATAATCCTTATGTTTATTAAAATATTTACTCATATGTTTGTCCCACAATGGAAGAGAGTAATAAGCATTTCGTTCAGTTAGGAATTTTGGAGACAAAATTAGACTTTTTCTTTTCTCCTGATTCATTTTTGGGCATCCTTTTGTCAAATTTCTATGATGATTCTGTATGAATCTATTTGCAGGGAACTGTAAACATGGGAAAATGTACTCCCAGGGGTGGTGTCGTTGTCCGATTCTGGCTCACAGCCTTTGGAACAAGCCCGATGCTGCCCAAACACAGCCTGGTTCACATAGCCACACATCTGAGTCACTGCTCTGCTAAGTGGGCAGTAAATTGCCCCCTAAAAGACAGCCTGAAAGGAAGTGTGTTCCAGTAGATGGAATTAAACACTCTAATGACAAGAATATGAATTATGTTCATAATATAGTAACTTACTTTCTGTTCAACTTTGAAAAAGTAATTTAACTTATGTGTTTCAGATCCCATTAAATTGATGGTAATAATCTTTCTTTGTTAACAAAGTGCTTTGAAATCACTGTGTGACAAGTAATATATTACCAGAAAGTATTCTTATTTCAACCTACATTGTAACCTCTCAGGATAAGAATCTATGCATCATTGTGAGTATTTCAGTGTACATCATTGGCAGAGAGAGAGAGAGAGAGAGAGAGAGAGAGAGTGAGAGAGGAGAGAGACAGAGAGGGAGACAGAGAGAGACAGAGAGTCAGAGACAGAGTCAGAGACAGAGAATATATATATGAATGATCCAAAAAATACTACAATGTTCTTCTGAAAGTCAGTATTATGAAAGTCAGTATTTATATCAATGAATCAACAAACATAATGAAGTCTCAGAAGAGCATAATGAGACCCTAATTGTGAAGTAGGCAGGGGAGAATAGAGGATAATACAACAGCATGTAGAAATAGGAATGTATTTCAGGCAAAGCAACAGAAATGCAGGAAGTACATGGAAGTGAAGAGAAAGAAGAAGTTTTTTTTGTCCTGTGAGGACTTGAAGTTTGACTAAGGGGCGTTTAATGTAAATAGAGAGGTAGCTTTATACCAAGTTACCTCCTAGGATACTACAGAACTCATTATTTACCTGGTACCAGAGGAGAAGATATGATTTTTCTAGAGATGGATAAAATAGGAGTGCTTAAAAAATCTGTTTTGCATACTCAAGTTGCTAGGGATACAAGCTTCTCCTTTTGACATGAATATCAATGGGGTGAAATTATGTTTTTATCAAGTCATTAATTCTTTAGTAACTTCTTGGTAAAATAACATAGCTAGGGAAACTGTGAAGCAAGCAAAAACACATTTCTAGTTAGTTGTGTATTCTTATTGTGGTAATTTAAAAAAACTAAATAAAAAATAAAATAAGTACTTATCAAATAATATAGGATCAAAGACAAATAATAATTTAATTGAAAAACATTATAAATCCTAATATTCTATACAAACATATTTAAACACTCATCTCTTCTGGAAATCAGGTCATTTTTTAAAATTTGTTAATAAAGCTAAAGCCATGATCATGAATTTATATAACACTTGCTCTACCACAGTTCTGAACAGTTCAAAATGTAACATCGCCTTCTTATTTGTTTGTGGATAAAACATACTATGACATGGAAATAAGAAAATCAATGTAAAATCTACTTTGAAAAATGTATTCATACATGTTGAAATGGCTACCGGAAATCGAGGCAGTTAAGATCAGTCAGTGAGTCCAGATTCTTTATCAAATGGGAGTGTTGGGTATTATCTACTCAGCATTATTTGAATAACACTTACCAAATTATCAAATTCCGTTATCTGATACCTCCCATCTCTCATCAGAATAATGTTACTTAATGTGTTGCTAAGGATATTATTGCAGATAAATCATGGATCGTTATTAACCTTCATCCCCACCTTTTTTCCCCTCCCACATTCTTCACTATGTTTACCATTAAAAACAACAGTACCACACTGAATATTCACGGATTAAAGCAGTAACCAAGTGCTTAAATGCTCAATCTGCTTTGGTTATTTTAATGTCTGAAATAATAAGACTTGGCAATTTTATACAAGTGAATTATATGAACCATTTACTGTTAATGTTAGTGATCAAGTTTTAAATAATGTTATATTTAACTCTCTTGTGCCCATTCCAACACTGTGTTATCTTTTACATTTACACAGTTAAAGATAAAATAAATATTTTGATCAGTTTATGTGGAATAATATTTTATAATAAAATATGAATAAACTTGAACATTTCTTTCAGTTACAATGCAAAGTATTAACTGAGTATCAAGGGTTCAAATTCTACATGGTTTGGTCAGTGACAGAAAATGACCTTTAGATGTTACAAGAAAATTAGTAAATAGAAAATTAGACTTCTTTTGCAAGTTGCTATAAATCATTTCATGGTAGAAAATTATTTTCATGTTATTGGGATATTATATGTTTTAATTCCAGAAGGTTTTCCTTGGACATCTAATCTAGGTCATTGGTTGGAAAAATAAACTTTGAATCATTATTTCATAGAAATTCTTCAAATTCTGCAAAAGAAATAATCATTTGAAATATTTTTATTAATTATCAAGCACTGCTTATTGCAATTATGATGAGGCTCTTATAAAGAATTTTCTTATACCCCAGGAAAACCTATCACAGAGGGAAGAGGCATAGCAGAAGATGTTGCCCTACACTTTGGGGTAAAGAAAATCATCAGAACGATAGGAAAAAAAATACACCTTTATAACCTCTATAGGATGATTTTTTTTTTCTGTGATAGTAGTCACAGACTGTTATTATACACTGGATTAGTATATTCTGAAGTAAAGTCATTTTAATCTTAGCTGTAATCTACATGTGCATATCTTGGGCCCAACTATCCAGATTTCTTTTATCTTATTCATATTCCTTCTTTCTCCCTCTAATTCTTTCTTTTCTTCCCTGCTTTCTCTTCTCTTCTCTTCTCTTCTCTTCTCTTCTCTTCTCTTCTCTTCTCTTCTCTTCTCTTCTCTTCTCTTCTCTTCTCTTCTCTTCTCTTCTCTTCTCTTCTCTTCTCTTCTCTCCTCTCCTCTCCTCTCCTCTCCTCTCC
>PVIC010042675.1:0-15712 GCA_004025085.1 Thryonomys swinderianus
AATGCTCGGTTCTGGGCATAATCCCACCTCTGATCCTCAAGAATTGGAAGGGTCCCAGGATTGAAATCAGAGACCATATCCCCTTATCTCTGAACACAGGCACGGGCAGATACTGGCTGCTAAGAACACAAGTTGAGAAGCATGCACTAATTCTCACCATGTAACATGGGGCTCTTTGTTGTCTCCCCTTTTCTACTCATACATACTCTAGCCAGCATGTCCATTAAACAGATTCTGTTAAAGCAATATTAAAACACAGTGAGGAAATATGAAGAGTTATACCTGACTTCGTCTAATACTTTCCAGGATTAGTTCATGAAAGAGGCATTTATTGACATTGGGTGAGCACAAGTAATAGGGCTGTAGGCTTTTATGGGAGGCTTGGGAGTGGGGAGCCATTGTATCAACCATCTAAGTTAAAACAACATTTAAATTAAGAGAATCTGCTAAAATTCACTAACTAGCAGTGGATGTGATCCATTGCTGGCTAAATCTAAAAGTGAATTCTCAGGTTTTCGGATGGATTCAAAAGTAGAGAAGTAGAAAAATTTTATCAATTATTACAGGTACATGAAGTTTTCAGGCCTAACTTCAGAGGGATGTTCATGGTTTTGGAACCAAAAGAAGGACCCTGGGAAACTTCTGCACATTCTAATAGTTCTTTTGTGGGCACTCACAAGACAACCAGAATGGGGTACTACATTCAACTTCACTAATGTAGCTGCTCTCAACTGAGGTACCTCCAGACAATATTTGGCAGTTTCTAGAGACACATTTTTGTCATACTTTGAGAGGAGTGCTACTGGCATCTAGTGGGTAGAAACCAGGGATGCTGTTCAACATCCTCCAACATGGAGGTCAGCCTCACAGCAAAGAATGTTTCATCTTCAGATGTCAATAATCTCAAGGCTGAGATTTCCTGAGCCAAAGCTACCAGGAAAGGTACAAGGATTGAATCTGTATGAGCCAGATCTCCCTTCCATGGCCTCTAAGCAACAGTGCAAGGTGCTTGTTTGCTGACAATCATTAATAGAGATTCTCTTTTAGGACAAAAAATGCAGCTCATTTGCAAAGGAGAAGGACAAGCAGTACTAAGTAGGATGAATTTTCTTGGTTTCTAAGAGAGCTCTAGGGTTTAAATGCTTTTAAAAGTAATCCAGATTAATAAAACCCAGACACGGGATTTAGATTAGGTTATCTTTGCCTCTACTAAACCAAATAAGCATTGGACCTGCACTCCAGGATTCCATCCAATCACTTCCTACCTGCCTCTAGTATAAAGGGATTCTTGCTACACCATCCCACATACACATAAAATTTTATGATAAAACTGTGTTTTTACTAGATGGCTATGTACTTAATATTAATCACTGTGAAAAGGTGAAAGTCAAGACATACGATATTATTACAACATGATAAGGAAATCAGATATCACTCGGCATTGCTGCAGTCAGTTCCAATACCTGTCTATTGATTATAAGATTTTCATGGATATGAAAATAATTTTCAACAAGTGAGATCATCTACACTTTTTGGTCATAAGAACAATTAACAGTGTCAATATACTATATTCTAAGTACAGTACTGGCAGTTGCTAAGAAAGCACAAACATTCTTAATAATACAATTGATTTCAAACGAATGCCAGTGGCTCTCTAATCCAAAAAGCTGGCTTACTTTGCCATTTCTCTCAATTCTTTGGTATTAATCTGATAATGTGAGCTTCTGAAACAGACCAGGAATCCAGCTTCCCCTAGCGAGCAAGTGCTCAACATTTTTCTCCTTGCTCTAATTTCTAATACTAAATCCCCTAGTCTAAAGTTAGCACCTGCTTGCTGACTCAATTTTTCTTGCTACTATCTACCTTCTTCAGAAAAATGGACAGCAAAGATAACTAGATTTAGTAATATTTTTGTTTGTTTGTATTCCATACTTTCTCAACAGCAGGAGTCACTTGGACATGTAGCTAACATTAATAATAGATGATGCTAATATATCTGATATATAATGCTGGTTTTTCTATTAAAACTGAAATCTAACAGTTATACTGACAGAGCTGAGAATGATGTTGAATATTATTTTCACAAAGTTTTGCTTGGTTGTATTTCCTTTATTTAGTCTAAACCTCCAGCAATTACATAGTATTCCGTTTCACTTCTGTAATGCTAACTGTGCTTTAAAATATTAAATTACAACTGATGAAATCTCCTTTTCCTTATGGAAACAAATCCAAAGCAAATCTATAGAGTTTGTAGACTGAAAAGGATATAAGAATCGGTCATTTTTAAACCACCTACTATTTATTCTCTAAAAGCCTGCTGCTTTCCAAGTACCCATCAACCAGTTTCCCAACAGTCCTAGTCTTCATTCTTAACCAGAGAGCAAACGTTTTAAGGGTATCAAATAGCTGCCTCTGAGTTCTCTATTTGCTGTTGATTTCTGATTTGTGTCTATTTCACTAACTACTAATTGTCCTTAGTGGAATTTGGGCATATTTTCATGATATTCACATTCCTAGGCAGAGAAAGTATTCAGTACCATGGATTTCTGAAATTACACCTTGAGGGAAAAGAAATTCACACTAGGGAATTCTAGTAGTCCACAAAGACTCCACTCTGCCTTCCAAGCGTGCGTGTGCACATGTATGCATAAACACACACACACCCACACACATTCAACAAGATCCTTTAGAATAATGTTCCTGAGTTCTCTGGAGAACCACCAGATGACACATATCAAAACATATTTCATCTGATCATCACAAACAGCCTATCGATAAATCTTGTAAGTTTCAGAAAGCATCAACATCGGGTGAAGGAAAAGATAACCCTGTGACATTGCTGGCACCACAAATAGGAAATGAGAACACGATCTCTTCCACCAGCTCCCTCGCCTGCTCCAGAGTGGAGCTAACCGGTCTTACAGGTCGCGCTCAAATGTCCACCAGGGCCATCCCGTTTCCAGGCACCATCTGACCAGCCCAACTCCAGCAGCTACAACATGGAAACCCCTCTCTGGGTACTTGCCATTATAAATATATTTTTTAAAAGTTAAAGGCAGCTCCTAGAACTGCCTGGAGTTCACAGCTGCCAGAATGAGGCTGTAGGCATCGGTCCTTACCTCGGACTTCCACACGATGTAGGGGTGGCCGCGACTGTTGGGTGGGGGCTGAAACTTCCTCTGCTGGAGCCACCTCCTGGGAGAAGCAAAGATGCCATTGGGGCCTCCTCCAGAGGAGCAGAGGATGCTTGCTGTGCTGCGGCCACTGCCCGGTCCTGCCAGGACCGAAGGCAGATCCCAGGCCATGCTCTTCTTGAGACCACTTCGACCCAAAGGGACTTCGTAGTCAAAGTGGAAGCTGCCAGAAGGTGACTTCTCCTGCGGGGTGCTGGGTGTGGAGAAAGACGAGCAAAGAGGTCTGAGCGTCGGGAGCCTATTGGCCCGAGAAGTCGGGCTCCGAGGAGAGGAGCCAGAGCTCAGACTTTCGGCTGGGGACTGCAGGGAGTAGAGGCGGCCCACCGCAGACCCGGGAGCGCAGCCCTCGGGGCCCGGCTCGCTCCCGCAGCCACCGATCAGGGCTGGGTCCAAACTGCGGGTCTGGCGCAGCTTTCTCTTGGAGAAGCCCTTGGCTGAGGCGGTGCCGCCAGATGCGGGCAAGGAGCAAGAGAAGACGCTGTGCAGCAGACTTTGCGCAGACATCTCGAGGACACTGTGCCCGAGGGCCAGTCTCTCTCCCTTCTGGAATCCAGGGGCCTTTGGGCTGGGAAACAAGGCTGTTTGGGAAAAGCTGCCAAGCGGGGCACGCCGAGGTCAGGTCCCGGCTCACGCACCACCAGCGCGCTCCAAGTGCCCCCGAGGGGACAAAAGCAGGAGAGCCATCACCAGCCTTCTAGGAAAGAGGGCTCCCAGCTGGAATCTTCCCGGGGGTCCCAGCAGCACAGGGCAAGGGAAACCAGGTGGGAGTCAGGCGCTCTCTAGCTTCCTAACTCCGACCCTGGCGCGCGCCCCTTCCCAGCCTAGGGAGAACGCTGCTTCGGGCTCCCTGGCTGCGGGCCACTCCCACGTCTCCGGCAAGCTCCCCGAAGGCCGCGGACAGTCCGGAGGGCTGCGGACGAGGCTGCCTGGCGTGCGCTCTGCCCCCGGGAGAGCGTCTCCCCCGGCGCCCAGAGCCCAGCGGCGCCTCCGGGGCACCCTCGCGGCACCCTGTCCTCCAAGGCCGGGCTTTGAGCTCCGCTGGGCTGCGGCGCCCACTCTTTCGACTGGCGAAGTCCAAGAGTGTGTCCGAGTTCAAGGCTCCTGCGGGAACTCGGTCTTGCCGCCAAGTCGGACACCGCGCGAGCTTTGCTCAGGGCCTCGCAAAGCCCCGGGACGCGAGAAGCGTCGGCCGCGCACTCGGGAGGGGGAGGGGGGCTCGGGCCTCCTCAGAGCCGCTGGTGTGCCGCCGATCAGCGACGCCTGACATTCGCGGCCAGCTCTGGGCCCACGACAGGCGCCAGAAGCGGCGGTAAGGGAGTGGCCAGCAGGGCAGGGCCGAGGAGCTGAGGGGCTGGGGCTGGAGCGCAGCCTGGGGAAGAGAAAGCAAGAAGTGACGTCTCCCCGGCGCCAAACCTGGGGGCAGCGCAGAGAGCGGGCAGCTAACCTCAGACAACGAAAGTCGGGAGGAAAATGCAAACCTTCTCCTCCCCCGGACGGAGGGGCGCTCCAGCTCCACTCACGTTTCTGGAGAGGAAGGGAAGTGTCAGATTGCACCCCACCCACTGGTGTCAGATGGGCAGCCGGGACGTCCTGAGACTGGGGTTGACTCGCCCGTACCACCACCACCACTACCACCAGCACCGTGTTTGTCTTTCAAAGGACCAATGCTGAGGTCGTCCATTAAGGGCTGAAGGTGGGACCTAGGGGAGGTGGAGAGGACGGAGCGCTCCCGGCTAAGGGTCGCGGGGATGCGGACTCCTCCAGGAGGAGGAGGGAGTGGACCTGGGCAGGGGCCGGCGCGGGCGCTCAGCTGAGCGGCCACGGAGACAGGCGCCAACACAGTGATCTGTCCCTGCTTCCTCATCCAGAGCCTCGGGGCGGAGCACGCGATGGCCACAAGGCTGGGTGGCTGGAAAGCGCTGGCAAAGTCAGTATTCCAGACGAGTCTAGAAGCAGCTTCTCTGGCCCGACTCCCGGCACTAACAAAGCACAAAGCATCAGCCATCTCTTGTGGGGCTTTTTGATGGAAAGTTGAAGTTTTGCAAGGTGTTTAACAATCATCCGAGCAGGGAGGAGACAGAATGTTGGAAGTGAACGCGTATTTTCTGTGGTTATGTGTTCCCTTTCACCAGTTAGGGGATGAGAAGAATTTTATGAAAGTGGGAAGATGAAAAAAAAAAAAAGTGGGAAGATGACCTTACCATTCTGTATAAAACAGAATTTACAATGAGATTATAAATACAGGTGTTTGACAAAAATAGTTGCCTTAGTAAATTGTCTAGGTTTGATTTTAGAATTTATCCTTTATTCCCCATATTATCGGGATACAAGTAACTTAAACTTTCCATCAAGGACCTATCTCGTTCTAAATATCTGGACACCTAGGAACATGGAACAGCTATGCAGGAGATACACCGGGAAGTCTAATTAGCTGAGAATTCTTAATCTCTACAAAGAGGTGAGACTCCCGAATCTTCCTTCCCTGTAGCCTACACTCCTTTCTCTACATGCTGAGAACAGAGGGCGTCCAAATTCCCCTCTGTACCTTTAAGGAGTTGTATGCAGCTTGAAGACAGAATAAGATTCTAATTCCCCATCACCCTAAGGCTATCCATTCCTTCTCAGCCTGAAAGGCATAAGTATTTTCAGAGGCTGTCAATCAACGTGCAGCTGAGACACAGCATTTAAGAACCCTTGATGTCCTGCCTGACTAGATATCTCCAAATTACCTTGCTGGGCAGGTGTTTGCTTTTTTCGCTCCTCATATAAGTCAAGTGTGGGTCTTGCCTGTCTTTTCTTAGGTATCAAACAATACCTGGTAACTTGTCATTAATAATGAAAACATTTAGTAGTAGTCTGTACTACTAGAATAACAATGCATGATTATGCTTCATTAGATTTTGGCATTTGAGGTAGATTGTTAACAGAGTCACACTTCACAGGACCACTTATAACTCAAGGGAGTTGGGTAAACATAATTTATAATTCATTTGAGTTCTATGCCGCGAAGCCCATATGATGAATATGAGGTTGAAAGCACAGCCTGCCTCAATCGCATAGGACTAATAGGAATTCCCTAAAGACATTAGGCATGCATTCATGGTCATGGGTGGAGAGCCAATGAGCGGAACTCTTCTATTGCCTTTCCAGGATTTGGGGCACTCACATGCCATTTAATTTATCAGTTTATTTCTGACAGGTCTTGACCTTCCATTCACCTGAAATTTGCTTTATGGTTGGGAACAAAAACTAAGTTATTTTAAATACATTTTTGTAAGGCTTAACCATAGACATGGCTTAAGAAGCACATTGTGAAGTGATTCTGTTGTGTGAAGTTCATGGAGTGTATTTAAATAAACCTCACTGCTATGGACCAGTCATTCACTCTGGCTTCTTGATGCATCAAGAGGTGCAGTAATGAGATATGTGAGGCTGCTGCCAGCATGATGCAGCATACTGTTCTATGCAAACAATTTTTATAGTGGGAATAAACTCTACAATAATAAGTATAGTATAGTATGCATATACCAGCCATGTAGTCATTATTATAATCATCAAGTATTATGTACTCTATAAAATTGTGTGTGCTCTACTTTTATGAAAGCACATGTTCATTTACACCAACTGTGCCACAAACACAGGGGCAATGGATTACACTGTTACATCACTAAGCAACAATTTTTCAGCTTCAGCATCATCGTATGGGACCATGATATAAATGGTCCATCTGAAATGCCCTCTTCAATAAATGACTGTATTTAACTAATCCAGGGCTTCTTTTAAGAACTCAGTTGATGTAAATATGAGTACTTTTGAAATACAGGTAAAAATGTGGTGGGTTTTCTGGAAAAAAGATTTTTTAAGAAATTACTTGGATTTGCTTTTGGATATTTTAAAAATTATTTTGATTTTAAACCTGACTGGGTTAGCTTTATACTGCAATCATGACTTACAGTATATTCATTACTCCCAGTTAGGGCATTTTATTTTATTCTTGTTTGTTGCATAATCCCTTCCATAGTGCTCTTTCTGATTGACTGTCAGGTTATGCCAAATTCATCTAAGGAAGAACTATGGTTTCCATTTACCAATTTCAAAACCAGGTGACTGTGTTACTTTGATCCCCAGAAATTTGCTTATAATTCATCAGCTAGCTCCAAAACCAATATAAATTCTAGTCTAAACCAAATGGTTTTAAATAGACATTAAGTCTCTGAGATTCTGCTTCATTATTAAGGCATTTGCTATTAAAAAGTGGCACCATACTTGTATATGGGTATCTCTCTCACAAGCATACTTAAAGCTATAGCATGTCATTTTACTCAGGCACACAGCAGTCTTTTAGCTACTCATTCCCATTATAATTATCAGAGAACTTTAGGATGTTTTAAAAATGACACTATTCCATGTGGTCATAGCCCAGGAATACACCAGTGGAACTTGTAGATCCTGACTCGATGTCAAGGTATCCTTTGGTTTGGGATCCTAGAGAACTCATCAGTATTTTTTTTCTGTTTTCTTGAGAGACCATTCTACAAACATACACATCTTACCATCAAAGGATATATTCTGATACTTAACCTAAATTTCTCTTTTCTTAACTTTATCCTTGGATATTTTTTCATATATCCAGCCAAAATTCCTCTTTACCCTTGGTGTCTCCAAGCTATTTGTAGATTTTTATCGTACCCCTTGGGTCTGACTCTGTGGTTTGGCTACACTATAAAGTTTGTATTTTGCTTTAAAACCATCACTGTTGATGATCTTCTCTGGCTTCCCTCCCAATGCTTATTCCTTTTCAGTTCTGAGGTCTAATATTCCAGATCAGGGCAACCTATTTTGTTCTTATTTATTATATAATTCCTTTGCTTAAACAGTCCCAAATCACAGCAAACTTTCTGATTGAGTACCATGTAACATTTCAGACTTATATCTGATTGGCTCCCAAATCTTAGCATCAGTGACTTTTGTTTCATCCTGTCCCTGTCTCTCACACTGATTACAATCCCTCTGATATCATTTCCATGTTCTTAGAGGGCAAACAATTCACGTCATCTCACTCACCCATAGAAGTCAAGTGTTCCATCTCCACAGTCCTAAAACATAAAAGAAACAGCATCATTTTCATCTATGTGACATGGACTATACAAGAAATGTCAGGAGAACTTTTTATAAGGCTTAAGAGTGCTAATTACAGTGGCAAGACTGCCCTGTAGTTAAATTACTTCTTCAGTGTAAACTAGGGAATTTTGCAGCCAAGCTAAGAATATTTATTTAGATTCTTATTCCAGAATGTCCTTTAAATGACTATAAATGCTGAAGCATTGAAATTGCAATTGGTGTCTATGGAAGTACACCTAGAGGTGTTTTTTTAATACTATCAAAATTTTTACCTTCTATTACATTTACATACCAACATGCCAGCTTTAAGTTTCACCTCTAGCTAGCATCAAAACTGAAAAAGTTCAAGTGACTATTATTATTCATCTTTCTCAGTCCCCTCCCACTCTGTGTCTAATTTCATCACCTCATACTGTGACCTTAGAAATATTAAATTTAATGAAGAGAAAAAAATTTCTGTCTCTGTCAGCATCTGCACTGAACACAGAATAAAAAGCCACTTGCAATGCTGTGTATATTCTCATTTTCTGTGTGAACATTAGCACCACATCTGTTTTCTAGTGTTCACTGATTCTCTACCAATGGTGACAAACCTATGGCACATGTGCCACAGGGAACATGCAGAGCCCTCTCTATGTGCGCACAAGCCAGTCACTCCAGCATCACCCCAGCAGCCCAGTATCAGATCTTCAGGTTTCAGTACAGAGTTGACCCTTTTTGATAAATAAGTGGGTTTTGGGTTGCAGTTTGGGTACTCAGTCTCTAAAAGTTTAGCCCTCATTATTCTAGACAACAGGAGTTTTGTATAGGCACACTTTTCACTTACATGTGTATTTCTTGAGCAAGTATGAATACAGTGTTTCTAAATATTAACTTGGTACCCAAATTAGCAAGACTGGTGAAAAGTAAGATTGTCCAAGAATTTTAAAGCTAGCTGCAATATGGATGTGGTTAGAGGGTGCAGGGCTATTCATGTATCAAACCTTTGTTACTTTTTAGCTATGGCATTTGAAAGAAGCTTCCAAAATCAAATTATAAATTCATGACAATCATTACTTCTGTTGTTGTCATTGAAATTTTATTTCAAGAAACTCTGAAGAATGCAAATTGTCTAACACTCAAATTTAATTTTGGTTGATAAACATTTTTTAATACAGCAGTGTGCCAGTGATATTCTTTCTCTGCTAGTTTTACTGTTTTTTTTTCTATCTTTGTAAGTGAAAGTACCTTAAGAGCCTCAAAAGTAATTTTAGCTGGGGCCAGAGATTTAGCTCAGTGGTTCCAGCGCCTGCCTCCCAAGCACAAGGTCCTGAGTTCGATGCCCGGTAACCACATACAATGCTGGGCGTGGTGACTCACGCCCACCAGAAATCAATACCACAAACCACAGTGCCAGGTGTGGTGGCTCATGCCTGTAATCTCAGCACTACGGAGGCAGAGACAGGAGGATTGCTGAGTTCGAGGCTTGCCTGGGCTACATAGTGAGCTCAGGGCCAGCTTGAACTACAAAGCAAGACCCTGTCTCAAAAAAAAAAAAAAAAGTAATTTTATCTGAGCCTGTTATATAGCTCAGCTGTGCTCATTACTTGGAAGATTTGAAAACTTAGTTGCAGTAGTTATAATACCACACCCAAAAATGTGGATAAATGCCAATTTAAAAAATAATATTAAAAATTGGAAAAAGATTCCAGAAGTGATATTTCAAAGCATGTTTTAGAACTATTTTTTCCTGTAAGGAATTATATAATAACGTAAAAATTTTAATAGGATAACTTGTAAATTATAATAAAATGTTCAGAATCTAAAAATTCTTCAGTATTTTCAAATTTAAAAAATAATGCAAGATTTATTCTCTAAAATTTTAATTTTTCTCCAGAATCTTTACTACTTTAATATTGCATGGAAATAAGGGGACCATTGTGCCCAACATTTTTTTTTTATGGTAACAAGGTAGAAATGGAATATGAAAGGGAATGAAAAAAAATACAACTGTTATTGTACCCTGTGTGTGTCTGCATTCCCAACTTCACTAAGAAGTTATATACAACAAATTTTATAGATGGATTTTTTCTTTTTTTTTGAGACGGGGTCTCACTTTGTAGTTCAGGCTGGCCCTGAGCTCACTATGTAGCACAGGCAAGCCTCGAACTCAGCAACCCTCCTGCCTCTGCCTCCGGAGTGCTGGAATTACAAGGCATGAGCCACCATGCCCTGTGGTATGTGGTACTGATTGCTGATGGGCGTGAGTCACCACGCCCAGTATTGTTGTATGTGGTTACCACGATCAAACTCAGGACCTTGCACTTGCGAGGAAGGTGTCGGAACCACTTAGCTAAATCTCCGGCCCCTATAGATGGATTTTGACAACTATGTATACCCATGAAACAACATCACAATCAACAGACAGACCATCACCAAAAAATTATTACTAATATTCGGTGAACACTGACAACTTGATTTTTACATTTTAAGTGCTTAGATAGCAACTTCAGTCAATATAGAAACCCTCCAAGAGAAGTTGGCAGCACCAGAAGGAAAGGAAAATAGCAGTTTTTCTTCTTGCCTTAGATTAAGTTGTTTCTCCAAGTAGTATATCTAAGTTTTATCCCATTGTACCTATGTAACTGTCTTAGAGAATAGGATGTTTGCATGTGTAATCAAGTTAAGATGAAGCCAGACTGGGTTAGGATGGGCCTTGGACCCAATGACCTGTATCTTTGTGATAGAAAGGGAAAAGCTGTTTGCGCGCACACACACACACACACACACACACACACACACACACAAAGGGAAAGCTATGTGAAGACAGGGGCAAATATTGGAGTGGTACAGCTAAAGGCCAAGTAACATCATAGATTGCTATCAACCACCATAAGCAAAGAGAGAGCTGGAAAAGATTCTCCTTCAGGGCCTTGGGAAGGAAACAACTCTGCTGATACTTTGATCTCAGACTTCAAGTTTCCAGAACTGTGAGAGAATAAACTTCAGTTGTTTTAAGCACCCAGTTTGTAGTAAGTTGTTATGACATCCTTAGGAAAAGTATACATGTCTGAAGCACAGTATGCCACAGGTTGGTTCTCCTACTTTAAAGAAAAATTTAATGAAACCCAGAGCCAAGGAATTCATTCAGCAAAAGGTAATTGCCAAGAATTATTAAATAAAGCAAGAATATGGCTAATTAATGAATGCTTGTCAGTATTCCATTTTCAAAGAAAGGAGAAAAAAGATTGATCAGACTTTCTAGTGCTAAGTATGGTGTTACTGTCATGGCTGCAGCCAAGCTGCAGCTTGGTTCCTGGCATGACTCTATTTCTTTAGGATGGACTTTGCCTTTTGCCTTGGGAAACATCTGCCTTTTTGAGCATTTATTTCAAGAAAGGTGTTTGGGGTTCGGTTGCATCAATGACATGCTCAGTGTATAGCAAGCTGAGCCAGAAGGAAACTCAAATCCCAGGGGGAAAGATGTTTTAGTTTGCTTTTTCTGCTGTTTGATTCACTGAATATTAAAGAGGCGGATCACACACCTGAGATGCAGAAACATCAAGTGCCGAATTAGGCTAGAGAGGAACGCCTAAAAAAGGACACACCGAAGCTGCTCAAACTCTTTACCAGACAAGAACCAAACCTAGGAAAAAATTTCCAAGGATCCAGTTCAAAGAGCAGAGCTGCTTAAATTCAGAGCTGCATGCCCTTCATCTGCCTTCTGTATGATTTATTGGGAATTCCTTGGGTATTTTTCACAGTTCACTGCTTTGTGGCATGAGAGAGATTAGAGACATACCAAACAACTCCCATCCCCCTTTAAAGATATAGAAACGAAAATAAGATACTCACAGGAGTATAATATGCAGGTTGTGGATAAGAGAGCTAAATTCAAGGGGTTTTCCTCATTTTAAATAGAAATGGCTTCATAGAGTTGGTAAATGAAAATTGTTAGAAGTTGTTGGAGGTTTATAGAGCAGTGTAATTTTATGTATTCAATTTCTAACATCCTCCACACAATAAATTTTGTGATACAGGAGATATCAGTGGTTTTCTACAGATCCTTAGTACTCAAACAGCTCATATCACATAAGAAGAACTCCATCAGTACTCATACATTAACCTCCAAGCCCAGTCTCATCTTGAATTTCATGCTTTCAGCCCTGATGATGTCATCTTCTGTGTCACACCATTATAGGCATATGCTTATCATAGTTCATTAAATGCATAACATTTGGTTGAACATCTCTAAGTTGGAGTACTAAATGTGTGTAGTGTGTGTGTATATGTGTGTGTGTGTGTGTGTGTTTCTCTGTATGTGTTTGAGAAAGAGACAGAAACAGAGAGGTCAACCAAGCAACTGACCTTGCATAGTTATTTAATTTTTCAGAGATTCAGTTCTTCCTCTGACACATAAAGCTAACATCTATGAAATATAAAGTATATAATATGTTTGCAAGAAAGGAAAAAAATCCAAAAAATCCTATCTTTTATTAATAAATTTTGTTAGAATGATGTAAGACACACTGTATGGCTTGTCCAGGCTTGTCTAGCTGTACACATTATCATAATATCAAATGCCCAATAACTATAGCAGCAATAATAGTAACTTCCAATCCTTAATGTGCATCAAATACTGTACCATGTATTTTATGTGGGTTATCTTATTTAATTTTCATAACCCTATGAAGTAGTTCCTCTTATCTTCAATGTTCAAAACAGGAAACTGAGTCCACCAAGTGAACTTGCCTACATGAGCCTCTAACTAGTGGAGTAAGGATTTTCCCATTTATCTGGAAGAAGATGGAACCAAAAACCTAATCTTCATAAATCACCTTGCAAGATTGTTAAAACAAGATTCCTATACAAAATATATGAAGATTAAAAATGGCATGCTAATCTCCCCACTCATAGAATTTAGACCATATTTCCACAATTAAAGATGTCAAAATAAGAGGATAGGTGTGGACGAAGAGAAGGAGAACTTAAGGATCTAGTCCATGCTAAAAACTGTACATAAATTGTTTCTACACATTACCATGAGGTAAATTCTCTTATTCCTATCTCATAAATCAATAATTCACATCCATACCTGTCTTATATCAAAACTCATCACACTTACCGAATGTCAAATCTGCCTAACAAAGTTAAAGTATCAGGGTCATTCTAAGCACAAACATGAACAGTTATACCTCTAATTTACACATACTTGTCCTTCTATATTCTGAGTAAAGGTGGAAATTAGTGGCAGCTGTATCTTGTGCATAGTTCCATATGTTAAAGGATATTTACACCCTGGAGCGATGCAGACTCTGCTACACCAGGCGTCATTCTGTTTCCGGCAGCGGCGGACTAAGGGCCGTCCACAGGCCACTGTATCCCGGAGCAGTGCGGACTCGGATACTTCGGGCACCATTCCGTTTCCTGCACTGGCAGAGGACTGAAGCCTGCCCACCGGCCCGCTCCACCCAGGAGCTGTGCAGTGAGGAGTCAGTTATGGACCCCAGGCACCATCCCCACCAGAGGATTGAGGGCCTCTGGCTGGGCCCAACCCCACGCTGGAGTTGCAGTGTGAGGACCCAGGATCGAGAGGAGCTGGAGCCATCTCCTGTGTCCCTCCACAGGAGGTGCGCTCCTGGAGCCGTGATAAGAGAGCAGGCAAGATAAAAATAAAAAAAAAATGAAAAAAAAAAGGGAATCTAGCTCCTATTTTGCCATCTACTCCTAGATCCCTCTATTCACCTCTTGGCCCCACACACTCTCTTATCTTCCTGTCAGAAGCAATACCCAGAAGTAAAAGACTCTTAGGCTACGCCATTTATTCTTCTGTACTATTATAAGAAGGTGTCCAAACTCTCCAACGGTCTTATAGCATACAGTTGGTACTGTTTTATATATGCCCTTTTATCATCTATTACGTGCTGGCATATGTAAAGTTTGAGGGTATAGGTAATCTTCATAAATCTGCTAATCCTGTTCCATTTTCCTCCTGTCTCCCTACTGCTCTGATTCCCCAGTGACCTCTTATCCCCAAGTGTATGGGGGATACATTTATGATCTTCATGTTGTATATGCATTGCTGATTAATTCTAAATTTTGGCATATGGACAAAGAGGTAACTCATAAGCTCAAAGTCTTCAGAATAAAATTTAACAAAACATAGTATCTTATTTACTGTGTTTAATACTGATATTGGCATTTATTTTATTATGGTAACAAACATGATGTGATCACTCTGCTCAAATACCTCCCATGATGTGTCAGAACTGAAAACTCTCAAGGGTCATTACAGATCAAAGGAGGGACCCCCCCCCCAGGAAAGTGCCACATCCAAAGGACCCCAAATAATAGAAAGAGACCTGAAAAAAAAAAAACATTGCCCTGTCATCAGGCAAAGAAGAGCTTTAGTAACAACGAAAGAGTAGAAATGAGAAAATACACAAAAAAACAGACACAAAGATCACCACCACAGGGAAATTCAGAGAAAAGGGAAATGGGGCAAACTGAAACTCAAACACCAGGACTCTTGGAGATGGTAACTAAAGCGGACTAGTAAAATGGAAATCAGAACTCATCTCTGAGATCAAACCAGAGATACTGTCCACAGTGAAAGACATCATTAAAGATCAGCGAGATGATAGAATCCAAGATAGCAGAAACAATGGAACCTTTGAAACAGCTTCAAGCAGAACTCCAGGGAATGATGAAGGAGAATGAAAGCTTGCACAATAGGATGAATGAAGCAGAGAACTGAATCTCAGACCTAGAGGACAGCACAGCCGCCAACGAGCAGGAAAGATATAATCTATGGAAAAGAGCAAGGGACCATGAAAAATCAATTCAACAGCTTCTAGATGACTCAAAGAAAAATAATATAAGACTGATTAGAGTCACTGAGGAAGCAGGACACAGTGTAAAAGACATAAAAAAGCTATTGTCAGAGATAACAGGAAGCATCACAGGAAAAGAAATAGACATACAAATAAATGAGGCCTATCAGACTCCAAAACGCCATGACATAAAAATATCTACACCCAGACATATAATTATGAAGGTTCCAGTTGCACAACAAAAGAATGAAATACTGAAAGCAGTGAGAGAAAGGAAGAAAATCACCTACAAAGGGAAGCCCATTAGGATCACAGCAGACTTTTCAACACAAACACTCACTGCAAAGAGAGCATGGAGAGAAGTATTTCAAGCATTGCAGGAAAATAACCTCCAACCTAGACTGTTGTATCCTGCAAAACTATCTTTCAGAATAGATGGGGAAATAAGATACTTCCATGATAAAGAACACCTGAAAAACTTCACAAGCACGAAACCTGCACTCCAAAACATCCTAAAGAACATCTTGGAAAAAAACACAGAAAATTCCATACCCACAAGACCCAGGAGAGTGAATTCATTGGGGC
>PVIC010042676.1:0-15721 GCA_004025085.1 Thryonomys swinderianus
CTTTAACAAATGTTGCTGGAAAAACTGGGCTCTAGCCTGCCAAAAGCTAAAGCTAGACCTATCTCTTTCACCATGCACAAAACTAAACTCACAGTGGATACGAGCCTTAAACATTAAAACAGAAACAATAAGCCTGCTGGTAAACAGGCTTGGTAAAACTCTTGGAGACATTGGCTTAGGCAGAGACTTTATGAATACATATAGTAAAGATGAAACAAATGGGTTTTCAACATCAATCCATCCTAATACATTAAGTACTTTAGAGTACTAAAGAGAGATAACTATTCTTTCATATATGCCTAAAGATTATCTCCATACTTTAAAAATCTTGATCTTTAGTAGTCATTTGAAATATGCTACCAAAATATTTAAATTATTATTTTATAATGGCCTAATTCATACTTTTTTTTTCTTGAGACAGGGTCTCGCTTTGTAGCTCAGGCTGGCCCTGAGCTCACTATGTAACCCAGGCAAGCCTCAAACTCAGCAATCCTCCTGCCTCTGCCTCCCAAGTGCTGGGATTACAGGCATGAGCCACCACGCCCAGCAAATTCATACTTTCTTAATCTTACTTTGGCAATAGTATTTGGATTTGGTTTGTTTTCCTTTAAAGTCCTTCAAGAAATAGATTCTAAAACTATGGTACAAGCAGAAAACAATTCATGCATAAAAGAAAAAAAAAGATGTTGCTAAACTATTTCTGCAGAACTAGATATCACCCAGACTCTGTGCATGGTGTACACCAAGTATAGCCTCAAATGTACCCGTTTAAATTTTTATATTATACTAAAAACAAATGGAGCAAAACTTAAGAAATTCCAGCAACAAGCAGCACAGATAACTAAATAGATAGATTTAAGTCCAGGTGTGAAAACATTAATATCCAAAAGCCACAACAACAAAGGAAAGACAGGGTAACTTTCTTTCTGCAAGTATATTAACTTTATTAAGTGAAAGGCCTAAGCAGATGATTTTATATGAATGTGCAAAACAAGAAATATATTTCTTTGAAGATATTTAAGTATAATTTGAATAGGATGAATTGTTAGAATAATTTATTTGTATTTTTTCAAATGAACTAAAATATGTATTAAGGAAGATATTGCATTGATACCTTTCAAAATTACTTAACTGGACAAATTATACATTTACTCAGAAACATGAGACTATACTTAACATTAATATGCTTTAAATAAAAAATAATTTTGATGATGCAGTAGTTCTCTAAAGTCCAACTAAGAAGAGGTATTAGCCATTAATAATGTCGTACACTAGTATAAACAATAATGGGGAATATTTCAAGACACACTGACCAACTTATATTAGTTCTTCCTGAAGCCTTTCTAAAGTCAGATTAGGGATTTTGAAAGTGTTTCTATTGCTGTTTATATCATATATGCACACAAGTGGTTTACTGTATACATTTTACATGGAGGTACTGAATAGTTCAGGTTTAACTTGAAGCAAATATCTTTCTGAAAAACAAGGAGCTTGCACAGGATCACTGACAATGGTATATATATGCTGCATATTGCAAAAAGCAGTAAGTTGTTGAATTCAAATTTATTTTGAACAATGATTTGGATAGCTTGAGAAAAACAAAATATAGAAAGCCCAAAATGTGGAGCAAGCCAAAGTAATTCTAAAAGAGTGTCTACATAAGTGAAAAATGACAACTATATCTGACAGCTAGGTTATATACAAAATTTCCCCTATAATATGTGTCATGGGACAATGGAAACTATAGGATAACATCATTATCATGTATATTATTGTTTTGCATATTGCATGATATGTGTAGCTTATGTTTATTTCTTAAATAATGAAGGAAATGGGGGATTTATGCCAGTACATATTCATTATTAAAACAATTTTTGATTGTGGACTTTGAATAATTCATTTCCAAGCTTAATTTGCAACAGCATGTATAAGTTATTTGGAACTATTCTTAACTAAATTAAAATGGTCTTTCATAATTCATTTCATTATGGAAGAGAAAAATGGCATTAACATTACTACAGATATAATGAAAAACATCTTTAAGAATGGATAAATTTTAACTGCATTGTAGCTGATAATTTTTTTTCAAACTTATTTTAATTTTGTTCCTTGAAACCTTTAGTCTTATACTTGGCAGAAAATATGATTAGTTATTTTTCTTAAAATGATAGATTACTTTAAATATCAGCAAAATATCCAAGTTGGAAAATTCACAGATTATAAGTCTGTCACAGATTTCAGGAGAAGTATATTTATAGCTGAAATGATAATTTCAGTTAGCAAATGAAGAGTTTAAATAAAGGCTAATGCCTAGAAAGAAACACTTAAGTATGTAGTAGAAGAGCTTAAACCCATTCCCCATTGTGTTAAAAAAAAAAAAACTAAAATAACATGAATCAAGGGACAAGTTTGTTTATAATTTTATTGTTCTATAAAGAACATTTATAAAAACCCTAATATGTGTTTATATGTGTGTCTGTGTGTTGAATGTCAGTTAAGAATACAATAACAACAAATAGATTTTGTCAGCATGATCTTGACTTGTGGTGAGTTACCAGAATTTTACCCACCACTTTTTTTTGAGCAATGGGTGAATAATCAGCATAGTAAAAAAAAGATAAATTATGTCTTGATTTTATTGAAAATAACTGAGTTTGTGCATTTCCTAAATGACTACCAAGGTTTTAGGGAAGTCTGTAGTAAGAGAAGATTGGATCTTCATGTCTGACCCCATTAAGCAATTGCACATGGCCACGCAAATTTGTCTCCACATTCAAAACTACCCTAAGACAAACCAAGACTGTATATATACTACACAAGGATACAATGAACTCTTGTTTTAGTCTGTGGGTAGTAAATCCTGTCCTTGATTCCTTTTTTGTTTATATTTATTCTCTCTAGATTAAATGTCTAAAATGTCACTGTATACCTCAAATCACAAGAATTTCCTGTTTATTCTTAATTTTTCTCCCTAGCATTATTTTAATAATCTTTGAGTATGTTATTTCATCCTTAAAATGAGATTTCTCACAGTAATACATATATTTTTCCTGAGCTATGCCCTACTGCAAAATAACCTAGATTTGTGAACATAAAGAGAATGAAATGTCCAGTTAACCATAAGTAATATTCTTCCAGGCAAGAACTTCTTTTAAAATACTTCTTATGCAAGCTTTTAATGAATAGTTAATTCAATAAATAATTATTTTCACAGATTAGCATCATGTTGACATCCAAACATGCTCTCCAAATAGCATTTAACAATCTATGAACAAAGAATAATATAAATAAACAACCATGCATATAATTTATCATAGGTGCTGGTGATCACTGATTCTCAAAAAAATCCAAGATTTTTGATAGTCTATGTTCTCTAATTCACACAGTCCACTTTATTTTACTACTTTGAAATGACAAGAAAATTTTTCTTCAGTTACAAATTGCTAATGCTTGCATTATAGCCTATAATTGTAACACATTAGATCACCCATGTTATCTCTTAATTTTCTCCTTAAAACTGGTAATAAATTCTTTGACAGAACACTAAATTAATCTGCTCCATGTGTGAAGTATCCTATAAAATTTAGACATGTTAAAATCATTTATATATAAAATTATGTCACCTTATCACCAATATTTTGGATCTAAAATACATTCCAATGGAAATTTCTTTTATTTGTGCTTCATCACTTTGAAGCACAGTATTAAAAATCTATTCAGAGTCTGTAGACAATGACAAAATTCAGGAAGTGTTCAGTGTGCCCAGTGTATGTTTCTAGGGTGTTATGTAAACTATCAGCTCCACAAGAAATGATGAAGAATATGCCCCTGCCTCTCTTTCTTATTTTGTAATATCAAAGGTTTAGACATTAATGCTATTATTTGAATAATGATGGTTTTGAACTTCATATTTTATAATTGTTTGCAAGAAACAAAAATGCAAGCAAAAATTTCTGAAAATGTTTTTGAATTATTTACACCAAATCATATGGAATACTACTTTTTAATAAAAAGAAATATTTTAAGTACATGCAGACTCATGAGGTCAGTGTCCCTGAGACGTAACTGAAGAATCTGCATACTTTAAAAGAAACCGCTTGTTTAAATATCATCACTCTGCCTATGTTCCTAAGGCTGAGAATTTTGTATTTTGAAGACTAAGAAATTGCAATTTTCTATTCACAGGATAAATCAGTTAAATGTTTACTTACAAGTTAATTTTATTTCTGTACTGTGAAATGGAGAGTAAAAATGGTAACTTTAGGTATATGCTACATTTAGACAATAAATCAAAACCTTGTCACAAGAAAAAGGGGGCAGATACAACTCATCTATTTCACCCATTCTGTACATACATTTGGAAAACAAATTACTCATTTAGGAGTGTCTCAGTATATGTATAACCCTGAACCTATCTCCAGTTCAAATATTCTACATAGCACAAATAATAAGGTGTGATATGGACAGGCACCACTGCCCCCAAATTAATGTAATCAATATGTACCTTAAATGTAGCATTAATAAAATACAAAAAAACCCTGAAATTCTGACTTTCATAAAGGATATTGCCTTATTGTGTAATATTAATTTTAAAAATAGTGATATATTTATTTTATTTGAGAATATGCTTTTGGATTGTCATGATTTGATTTGAGAAGAGTCACAATTCCCTGACTGTGCTTATTTATGAGATCAATGGATACATTTCTGCTCTAAGATCTTTACCTAAGTAAGGGAACCTAAGCATCAGAAGGGAAGGTTATTTGTGCAAGATCTTATAGTACATGATGATAAGAATTTGAAGTTCAGAGTTAAATTCTATGCTTCCAACATTGCATTCATAGAAGAAGAAAACCAAAAAGTACAGCTGCATGCAATTGAGAAAACAATAAATTTTCAGGAAAGAGAAAGAAATCTTTAGTTTCTTCAGCAAAGCAGAGTATTTGAGGACAGTGAGAGCTAAGAAAATGTTTATAAAAATTATATATGAATTTACCCTGGGACAGGTTAAGATAGGGTAAAATGAAGATAATAAAAAAAAAAGTTTTTTCAGCTTTTGGCAGTTAAAGGAAGGAAAAAAATCTTTTTAGAAAATTAAATAATAGAGAGACCTTTTTTCTGTCTTCCTTCCTTCCCTTTCTTTCTTTCTTTCTTTCTTTCTTTCTCTCTCTCTCTCTCTCTCTCTCTCTCTCTCTCTCTCTCTCTCTCTCTCTCTCTCTCTCTTTCTTTCTGAGACAGGGTCCACTTTGTAGTTCAGACTGGCTCTGACCTCACTATGTAGCATTGAACACAGCAATACTCCTCCCTCTGCCTCACGAATGCTGGGATGACAGGCATGAGCCACCACACCCGGCATTATGGTGTGTGGTACCAGGGATTGAACTGGGACCTTGCATTTTGAGAGGCAGACATTGGAACCACTAAGCTAAATCTCAGCCCTAGAAAGAGCTTTTTTAAGATAAACGAAAAAGCATATCTAGGGAAAGTTAAAGATATCTATACTTAGGGATACATTAAAAAACATAACAGAGGAAAACAAATTGCTTGAGATAATAAAGCACTGATAACAGTTCTGAGAAGAAAGACAAGGACAAAAGCAGAGAATGTGATCCTAGAACAATCCAACTGTCTGAAGTCACCATTTAATCATCAGAGAAGAACTGATAACCACAGTATACACATAAACATACAAATGTCTGCTTTTATATTTCAACTTGATTTCAGAGCATCTTGGTACAAGTAAGAGTTATATTTTCAAGGTACAATTCTGTTTTTAAAGATTTCATCTACAACATTTGACAATACCTATAAACTTCATTTATGCACCATGGAGTTAGTTAGGAGAGTCATAAATTTCCATGTGAATAGAAGGAAGTGTCAATTTGATGAGAGCTACAGTCATGGAAAATCAGCTTGTTTAAACAAAACCCTAAACATTTATCTCATGGAGTAGAAGAGTTATTGAAACCTCTTTTAACATAATGCCTTTTTTATGCTTTTTATGGGAGCAATGACACTCATACTGTTATCCACCTAGGAAATTAGATGAATCATTCTTCCCAAAATGTATTACTAAGATGCACATACCGCACAGTGGATGTGTGTGCTTCACCTTCACAAAGAGAGCTTCGAGGAAACGGCCTACTCTAACCCTTTGCCAATCCAGAACGAACTTCTTTTCCAGTGTCCATTTCAATATATAATTATCCTACACTGTCCAATATTCACCAGGTTTGCAAAGATGAATAAAATAAACTTCTATGTTGAAAAATTACATTACACAAATATACAAGAGCAAAACATAAATATTTTTGAAATTAATACAATATGAAAATACTTTTTTCAGTATGCAAGCTCACACTGCCTGGTAAGCAGCTGATATATGTTGTCCCAAAGATAGCACGGAGGAGAAGGTATATGTTTTATATACATGTACAATGAGTTTTTCAGGGAGACACAGAAAAACATGAGGACTGTCAAACAATGGAGGTCATAAAGAGAACAGTTGTCCAGGCAAGGCATTTCAGTGTTACTGAGGGGTAACACATTGTATGTACTTAAGTGAAAGGTTGACGATAAATGAGACTTGGAAGGTAAGCAGATATCAAACAGAGTTCTTATATATCAGGTCAAAACATTCCAACCTCAGACTGGATGCATAAGAGAGAATAGAAAGGATCAGCTGTTGGTTGCTCAGATTTGATTTTTTTGTTTGTTTTTTGAGACAGGGTCTTGCTGTGTAGTTCAGGCTGGCCCTGAGCTAATTATGTAGCACAGGCTAGCCTTGAACTCAGTAATCCTCCTGCCTCTACTTTCTGAGTGCTGGGATAACAGGCATGAGTTACCATGCCAATGCCCAGATTTTATTTTTGCAAAGGATGTAGAACAGGGTCATATTAAGGTTCAAGAAATTATGTAGGGTGTCACTGTTATACGTTCAGGCATTGTAGGAAAGAAAAAGAATGGAGTTGAGAGACATCAGTGACAATTTCAAGATGTGTACCTTGACTGGATGTGGTTTTACAGAAGAGTCAATGATAATACTTAGAGGGTGGGGCCAGAGGGTTAGCTCAGTGGTTCCGGCGCCTGCCTCACAAGCGCAAGGTCCTGAGTTCGATCCCCAGTAACCACATATAATGCCGGGCGTGGAGACTCACACCCACCAACAAACAACACTGCATACCATAATGCCGGCGTGGTGGCTCATGCCTGTAATCCCAGCACTCGGGAGGCAGAGACAGGAGGATTGCTGAGTTCACGGCGGCTTGCCTGGGCTCCATAGTGAGCTCAGGGCCAGCCTGAACTACAAAGCAAGACCCTATCTCAAAAAAAAAAAAAAAAAATACTTAGAGGGCAACACAGGGTAATTCAAGTGGTATTAATATTTATGTAATGTTTTATTTCTAGATGGAATAAACACATTTAGTCATTGGTGCTTAGAGTACTAAGAAAGACTGGGAACTACATCCAATTATTTTCAAACCTCTTGTGACAGTTTAAGACACTCAGAATGTCACTTACTTTGTTATGACAACATCCCAGGTGCCTCTGATTAGTGATCACTGCCTTCTTCATAAGACCTTTAGCTGCCACATAAATCAGCAGTATATGTGCTTCAGTAAGCATTTGTAAATAACTTCCCAGTTAATTGTTCTTAATTATTCAGATAATTCTATAGAGGGATGAATCAAATTTGCCCTATGGTCTACCTGATAGAATGAAAGGAAATTAACTTTCTATTAACTTATGTAAAGCAGGACACACACACACACACGTACGTTTTGTGTTGAAAATTGTGACGGCTTCGAGTTTAAATCCTTAGCATAACTGTTTTGGGATCTTTAGATTGCTAAAAATGGAAAATAATCAGAAAAGGTTTGAAAATTTATGAATGGTATTCTCTCTACTTGCAAGCTCAAACTCAAGCTTTTAAAGGAGTGATACCTCAATTTTCCATAATATGTTTGCTCTTCTGATGAATTCTAGTTGATTGTTTGAATGGTTATGTGGAAAACATAAACTTTACTATTCTAGTGTATGTTGACAAGGAAAGTATCACTGCAAAATCTAATCACTTGAAAATTGTAGTATAGCATGTAAAACATAAATCATAAAATAATCAGGATAAGAACATTTTCCCAATCTAAGGTTCTATATACACACAATAAAGCAGACCTATATTCAAGTTGATAGGTGATGCATTGAAACAATTTTACAATTCTATATAAGCAGCACTATAGTAAGAGACCATGGCATAATCTTTAGTATATGTACTGCCGAAGTGAGTACAAGCCTAATCTTTAATAGTTCTTTCTTCTCTGTTTTTATCACCTCACTAAACTCCTGTCCTTAATTATTCATTGTTTTTGACTTTTGTTGGAACATTTTAACTTTTCTAGAATTTTATATACCTAGAATCTTTTTTATTTTAGGGGGAAAGGGGACTGAATTTGACTTTAATTCTCAATTTTAGCCTTAGACATTCAATATTTAACCTTAATTTGTTGCTATCTGTGGCTTAGCAGTATGCTTAGTATGAATATATCATTGTTCTATCACTAACTGAACGACAGTTGGATTTTCTGAAAATTGTCATCTGTTACAAACAATATTGCTATGATGAAGTACCTGGTATAATTATGGAAATAGGAGTTTGGCATGATCCAAAGAAGGGGCCTTGTATTAAGGAAGACAAGTGAACTTTTCAAGCTGAAAATGCTAGGAAAGTGGATTATCCTGAAAAGGCTGAAAACAAACACAGCCTCCAGACATACTAATTTGAGACTCTGACATGTAGAATGTAATAAATTTTCATTGTCTTAAACCACTTGTTTGTGGTAATTTGTCACAGATGCCATAGGAAACTACTATAGATTTTGGATTATCGGCATATACTCTGGCAAAATTTTGCAAATTTTACGTGGATAAATATGTAGGTATGGAATGGCTGAAACATATATGTAGGCATTATTTTAAATATTTAGGTCACCTTCAAACACAGCATGTGCCAAGAAGAATATTTTAAAGCTATAAACTATAGAAATATAAGATCAAGTAAAATTTATAGTAAATCCTTAATACTATGCAATGTTAAATTTATCAGATTATTGCACAAGGATAAACTAAGCCTTGGGTGTTTTGTAAGTTTGTTTTGAGATCTGTGTACTTCCTTTAAAATAGTCATCCAAATAAAAGGATGGACACGCATGAAACCTTTTATACAGTTTTGATTCGCATTGGGTATAGTATAATTTTGTGTGTTTGCAGATTTTATGTTTTTTATGATAGCTACACAGTTCTAGTATTTAAACACTTGAATGTTATCACTTGTGTCCTTACAATAAGAAGAAAGGTGAATAAATGGGAATTCAACAACTTTTCCTAGACCCTTCAGAGTACTGAGGCCACAGGCAAACTAGCACCACAAAATCTGGAAAGACACATAGAATCATACACATTATCTATTTACTTGGAGGAGAAACTACTGGAACTATAAACTGACAGGTATCTTTAAATGATAACTTGGATATACTCCCAGAAGCTGCTTGAAATGAGTTTAAGATGTCCTGAGGATAGAATCTTAGATAAAATCCACACATTCATGTGTTTTATGACTAAGCACCCTACTAGGACCTCACAGTAAGAATTGAAGCAAAACACTCATGCAATTCTGACAGAAAAAGAAAATGAACAATTTGAAATATTTCCATAACATTCTCCTTAACTTTACCTGCTGGGAAAATATCAACACATATTCATTCAAAAATGGGTGTATTAGGAATTTTCCCATTTCAGGAATAACATAAATAAGAAGGTTTATTTTGGCTCACAATTTCTATCCATAATCGCCTGCTTTTAAAGTGGAAAATGTTTTCAATGTACTCAGAAGTAGAGCGAGAAGGGAGGATCCAGGGAGGGAGACATATACTTCTGAGTCACACCTCTAATGATTTGATTCTGACCAGATCCTACTCTTCACATAAAGTTAGCAATGAACTTAGTGGAATGATTCACTAATGAGTATAGTGCTCCTGTGATCCAATCTTCGAAAGTACCAATTTCTACATATATGAAAATTCAGGGGGCATTTTAGAAGTCATACATTTTCTCCCACCTCTCAAAGGACTGCTATCCATCCCATTATATAAAATGAAAACAAATTATCCCCTCTCTAAGAGTTGCTAAAGTCTTAACACTTCCAGCACTGCTGAAAAGTCTACCTAGTATCACCTGAGATACAAAACAAACTCTTACCTGTGAGCTCTTGTAAAAATCAAAAAGAAAGTTGAAACTTCTAACATACATTGACACAAAGTAAGCATTCCCTTCAAAAGAGAGAAAGAGGACCACAGGAAGGAATTACACTAAGCTGGATGTGGTGGTGCGTGCCTATAGTCAGAGTACTTGTAGGCTGACACAGGCAGTATGGACAACATAGTGAGTTTGAGGCCAACCTGAACAACATAGTGAGGTACTGTCTTAAAAAAGAAAATAGGATAAATAAGTATGGATCATTAAATCCTATAGTCCCTTGTCAGGTACCCAAGGTATGATTTTAGGAAATTTGCATTACCAAGTGCTGGGGCAGCTCAGCCCTTTTCAGGCATTCCTGGTTGTGCCCCTTATGGCCTTTTTTTGGCTATCTCCAATTAGTCTCTGTGGCTTTTCTCAGTAGATATTCTACATTTCTGGTGTCTTTACCTTCTGAGCTACCTACTACAGATTCAATTTCATTTTCAAAATCTCCTTCTCAAGGGTATGAAGCTTGGCTTCTCGGGCCTCCTGAAATCTGGGTGGAAGAATCTGACTCAGTTACTCTTGAATCCCATATTCTTGTAAAACCAGCACATGGATGAAAACTAGCTTATAGTTAGAGACATAGCCAGGCCTCACCGGGAAACAGCCTGAGTGTTGAGATCATTGACCCCAGGGGAACATTTCCTTATGTGACCCTTCTCAGTGTTTCCAGGAAATTTCTTCTAGAATGAAAGCTTTACATCATTTACAGCTTTCCACAGTTGAACCTGTGTCACTACTTTCTAGATGCTTTCAAGGTATCTTTACTATTGTCCTGAAGCAAATAAAGTGGTATCTTGGTTCACAAACTCAATTCTCTCCACAATTCTGGTTGCAAGCTAAACTGGATGAGAACCAAATCAAATCTCCCCTATGTTAAACATCAAACCTACCATTAAATTTAATTCAGTTCATATCAAATCAGTTGTGACTAGAATTACTGAAAGAATGAAGTTCGTGAACTGAGGTACCACTGTACTTGGCTCCTTTTCAATGCTAATCATGTTATCAACCACATTCTCACTTCCTCCATCTTGGCAAATACTTCCTTTAAAGCAAAAGCAGAAAATTTCTTTTTTGGCTCTGTCATTTGTTCCTGAGCCTCACTGCAGACTAAGACCAGCCTTGAAATTTCCTCTAACAGATTAATTAATCTACTTTCCTTAAACTCAGTTTCCTGCAAGTCTAAGGATAAGGTAAAATGTAGGCAAAAATGTTTTGGCCTCTAGTCCAACTGCCAAAGGCATGCTTGTCTCAGCTGAAGCTTCCTGAGCCTGGTCCTCACTCTTCACATTTCTATCAGCATTCTGGTCCCCTGAGCATCAAACACTCTTAAGATTATTCTAGATCTTCACTGGCCAGCTTTTCTAGACTTTTACAAACTTCTCCAGCAACAAGTTCTGAAAGGTTTCAAAATGCAGAGTCAAGCAGTCACACCAATGTCCTGTGTCTCAACAAAAATTCTATATTAATGGTTTGTCAATTGTTGACAAATCCTCAATACCCACAATTTAAAGAAGTGGTTGGTTTTGGCTTCTACTATCAGTCCATGTTCCACTGGATTTAAGACAGAAACAGGATTGCAGAGAATCATTGTAGACAGAATGTTACTCAATTCACAGCAGTCAGAAAGCAGAAAAGAAGAGTGGAGGGGCCATATACCCTTTGAAGTCATGTTCTCACTGACTTTTCTCTAGCTGGCCATATCTCCTTACACAGAGTCAGCTATGAATCTATTAATGAACCATTGACAGGTATAGTCACCAACACTCTCATCTTTCAACCACCATCCAAACATATGAAGTTTTGATGGGCCTTTTAAATGTAAACCATTACAAATGCTGGGTGTGGTGGCTCACGCCTGTAGTCCCAGCACTTGGGAGGCAGGGGTAGGAAAACTGCTGATTTCAAGGGTTTCCTGAGCTCAGGGCCAGTCTGAACTATGGCTGGACGCTCTCTCTCTCTCTCTCAAGAAAATAAATAAATAAATAAATACATATATAGTATATATATAAATATATATTATATATAATATACATTTTATATTTTATATTATATACTATATATAAATATATATTTATATAGTATATTTTATTTAAATATATATTTTAATATATAATATATATTATTTAAATATATATATATATAATTGTAATGAGGACAAGCAATTATGTCAGTCCACTATAATCTAGCCATCTTCTCTCACCTAAGAGGACTAAAAACAACTATAATTTATTAAACACTGTATCATTTCTCTGGTATGAGAAACTGAAGGAGTAAATGAATTCTAAAATGTATGATAGGTTTTGTGAAATAGGAAAAAAATATGTTCAAAGGAAAAGAAGGGGTAAAGGCTAGTAAATAAAAATTAAAAATTGATGATAAAAAAGTAAATGAAGCTTAGGTAATAGGGGGTGAGGAATTATAGGGAGGGCAGGGAAATATGAAAAAATGAGAATACAAATGAGTCATGTACTGATATAGACCCTTAATGTTGAATATGATCATGATATATATTAATATGTACCAATAAAATCAGTTAAAGTAACAAATAAAAATTGTGATAGTCACAGCCCAGTGGTCCATGGCCATCACAAAACCTGAGACACTATAATATAATTACTGACTATCTTCTTGACCAGTATCTTCCCACCATGTTGCTAGCACCTCAGTATAGTAAAATGTTACAGCTAAAAGATCTGTAAGGCAGAGATTCTTCTTAAAAAATGTTCACTTTTATCAAAGATGACAGAAAATACCAAGATATCTGAGAAAAACTAAGTCCTTGATACCTAGAACTACAATAAATATTAAACACAATTTAATTTAGTATTTTTATAGACACACTAAAGACTTACTTGCTAAAATTTTATTATCTGACTAATTATATTTGACTCTCAAACAAACAAACAAACAGACAAACAGAAAAAAAAAAAAAACCCAGGTACCAAAAGGGCAGGAAAAAAAATCTCCAGATTGACTATGTGAATTATTTAACCATTTAGAAAATGTATTTAGTATTAAATCCTTTGTTTAGTATTAAACACTTCTTTCATGTACTTTGCATTAAACTCTTTAAAAGAGGGTCTGAAGGCCGCCCACCGGCCCACGCTATCCCAGGAGCGGCCCGCAGACTGGGCTGCTGGTCAGGGAGCGGCCTGCGGACTCGGCTGCAGGGCATCATCCATTTCCAGCGGACTGAAGGCCGCCCAATGGCCGACTGTATCCTGGAGCTGTGCAGTGAGGAGTCAGGTACGGACCCTGGGTGCCAGCCTCACCACGGAGGGTTGAGGGCCTCCGCCCAGTCTCAACCCCACCCCGGAGCTGCGTTGTGAGGACACAAGTCCTAGAGGAGCCTGAGCCATCTCCTGCGTCCCTCCGCAGGAGGTGTGCTCCTGGAGCCGCACTGAGTGACCAGGCAAGATAGAAAAAAAAAAAAAAAGGAGGGGGGGGGATCTAGCTTCTATTTTGCCATCTACTCCTAGGTCCCTCTATTCACCTCTTGTCCCCACACCCTCTCCTATCTTGCTGTCAGAAGCAATACCCAGAGGTAAAAGATTCTTAGGCTGCCCTATCTCTTCTATACTATTATAAGAAGGTGTGCAAAGCCTCCAACGGTCTTACACATACAGTTGGTACTGTTGTACATATGCCCTTTTATCCTGTAGTACCCGCTGGCATATATGAGGTTCTAGGGTATAGGTGATCTTCATAAATCTGCTAATCATATATCATTCTCCCCCTGTCTCCCTACCTCCCTGCTTCCCCACTGACCTTTTATCACCAAAGGGTTCGGGGGCTATATTTACGATCTGTATGTTGTATACACATTGCTGATTAATTCTAAATTCCAGCATATAGACGTAGAGGTAACTCATAAGCTCCAAGTCCCCAGAATAGAATTTAACAAAATTTTTATCCTATTTACTGTGTTTAATAATGATATTGGCATTTATGGTATTATGGTAACAAACATGATGTGATTGTTCTGTTCAAATACCTCCCATGATGTGTCAGAAGTGAGAACTCTCAATGGTCATTACAGATTCAAGGAGGACCCCCCAAGAAAGTGCCACATCCAAAGGGCCCCAGATAATAGAAAGAAACCTGCAACAAACATTGCCTGTCATCAGGCAAAGAAGAACATTAATAACAACAAAAGAGTAGAAATGAGAAAATACACACAAAAAAAAAAACAGACACAAAGATCATGATCACAGGGAAACTCAGAGAAAAATGAAATAGGGCAAACTGAAACTCAAACACCAGGACTCTTGGAGATGGTAACTAAAGCAGATCTAGTAAAATGGAAATCAGAACTCATCTCTGAGATCAAAACAGGGATACTGTCCACAGTGAAAGACATCATTAAAAAAGAGATCACCAAGATGATAGAATCCAAGATAGCAGAATCAATGGAACCTTTTAAACAGCTTCAAGCTGAGCTCCAGGGAATGATGAAGGAGAACGAAAGCTTTCACAGTAGGATGAATGAAGCAGAGAACTGAATCTCAGACCTAGAGGACAGCATAGCAGCCAATGAGCAGGAAAGGTATAATCTATGGAAAAGAACAAGGGACCATGACAAATCAATTCAACAGCTTCTAGGTGACTCGAAGAAAAATAACATGAGACTGATTGGAGTCACTGAGGAAGCAGGAGACAGTGTAAAAGACATGAAAAAGCTATTGTCAGAGATAGGAACAGAAAACTTCACAGGAAAAGAAATATACAGATAAGTGAGGCCTATGGGACTCCTAAACACGGTGACATAAAAATATCTACACCTAGACACATAATTATCACGAATCCAGATGTACAACAAGACAATGAAATAATGAAAGCAGTAAGAGAAAGGAAGAAAATCACCTACAAAGGGAATCCCATTAAGATCACAGCAGACTTTTCTATACAAGCACTCAGTGCAAGGAGAGTGTGCAGGGAAGTATTTCAAGCATTTCAGGAAAACAACCTCCAACCTAGACTGTTGTATCCTGCAAAACTATCTTTCAGAATACACGGGGAAATAAGATACTTCCATGATAAAGAACATCTGAAAAACTTCACAAATACGAAACCTGTACTCCAAAACATCCTAAAGAACATCTTGGGAAAAAACACAGAAAATTCCATACCCATGAGACCTAGGAGAGTGAATTCACTGGGGCAAACAACAATTTAAATAGAAAAGGGGAAAAGCAAAGTAGAAAAGAACTGAGAACAGGTAAACATGGCAGCTCTGAATATGTCCATATCAGTCATAACCATTAATGTCAATGGCCTCAATGGGCCAATTAAAAGACACAGACTAGCAGATTGGATCAAGAAGCAAGATCCTACAATCTGCTGCATACAGGAAACACACCTAATTCAGAAGGAAACCCATAGACCGAAAATAAAAGGTTGGAAAACAATCCTCCATGCC
>PVIC010042677.1:0-15707 GCA_004025085.1 Thryonomys swinderianus
GACGAGATATCAGCCATCTTCCTCCTACAGGAGGAGGAGTTTATTTCGGCTCATGGTTTTGGGTGACTCAGCCATAGCCAGCTGGCTTTGAGGGAGAAACAATATGGCAGAAGGACAAGCTGGAGGAAAGCTGCTAACTAATAACATCTGGGAAGCAGAGAGCAGGGAAAAGTCCAGAGAGACAGAGCAAGAGTAAGGGATAGGGAAACAAAAGATACATCTTTCAATGTCACATCCCGAGTGAACCACCTCTTCCACCTGGGTTCCACCTCCTAACAGCACATTCAGAGATGTATTCATCAATGGATGAATCTACTCACCTTGAACACAAGAGCCTTTTGGGGCCATTTTGGTTTTATATTTGTTTATCTTTCTGTGGTATGAGTAATTGAGCTCAGTGCCTCTGCCTTTGCACTGAGCTACATCCCTAGCTCTCCCTCAACCCACACTTACACCTGTATATTTTTTAAATATTTTGTTTGAGACAGGGTCTTACTTTGTAGTTCAGGCTGGCTCTGAGCTACTATGTAGCCCAGGCAAGCCTCTAAATCAACAATCCTCCTGCTTCTGCCTCCTGAGTGCTGGTATTACAGGTGTGAGCCACCACATCTGGCATTGTGGTATGTGGTACTGATTGCTGGTGGGCACGAGTCACCATGCCCGGTACTGTTTTGTGTGGTTACCTGGGATAGAATCAGGGACCTTGCACTTACTAGGCAGGTGCTGGAACCACAGAGCTAAGTCTCTGGCCCTTTAAAATAATTATTTAAACACATTCCTTATTTGGTGCTAATTTGTCTGGGTTGGACTTGAACTTGGGGTCCTCTGTCCTTAGTCTCCCAGAGTGCTAGCCTTACAGGTGTGCATCACAATCCCTGATTTGAGAGATGTTACAGATCAAACTGTAAGGGTTGCGATAGTTACAAATTTACAATTTGTAGAACCTGAATTAATGAGTGTTTTTACCATGACACAGAATTTCCAAAAGTTTGTTTTCAGCCTAGTCAAGCTAATGTTTTTAAATAGTGGCTGAAGGCTGGGGGTGTCACTTCCTGGTCAAGAGCTTACCTTGCATACGTGTGCACACCATGGGTGCTTCCCTGGTACCGCCAAAGAGTCACAAGAGGTGCTGAGTCCCCAAAGGCATCTCAGTGCTGCAGAATCTTCTGACAACCTCTTGTGGCCGCACCAGTTTAGCCCTCTCTCCTCAGAACTGAGAGTGGCTCTTCCTACACTTCTCTGCATTGTTTTCTGAAAAGCTTTTTCTCCCCGTAAAACAGACTGGGCAAATACATTTAGACGAAAGATGTCATTTTAATAAGAATGCTTTCTGTAAATTAGTTCATCCTATTAACTGTCTAATAAGTCAAAAACATCTCAGAGAATTATGCAATTAAAGCTCCGAGAAGCTTGCTTCTACAGAGTAAGCTTTGGAAATATGCAGATGGAATTTCACCAGGAAAAATATCCTTCGAGTGACAAAATTTTCTTTTAGATAAAAAATGTGTGGGCAAAGAAACAGATCTCTTCTAGACAAAAGTGGATGCACCAAAGAGTGTTTATAAAAATTCTTTCTCTGTTTGATTCTTGTGTCTGGCAGTATGACAGCAACTAATTTAATTTTATTTTAAAATTCTAGTGATAATAAGGCCTAGACATCCCTTGTGCAGTAACTGTTTTCCACTAAGCCTGGGTCCCAGGTTTTTCTCCAAACAAATAAGGGGGAGAATCTGTAGTTGAAACTGACTGGTGTTTTTTCAACATTTCTGTCTGAACCCAAAGCAGTGGTATCAAAGCTGATTTTCCTTCCTTTTCCTGCTCTCCCTGCCTGCTTTCCTTTCTTTTAAAATGAGATCTCATGTTGATTCATCAAACTTCAACAATCAAGGGATCCTCCTATCTCAGTCTCTAAGTAGCTGGAACTCTTAAGTGTGCACCACAGCACCTGGTTTTAAAAGCCCTGCCCCAGCAGTTGAGCTGCCCGTCCACACAATCTGTGTGCTATATATTGTGCTAAGTGATGGTAGGAGGTGTAAAATTCTGTTCTCTTGCCAAGAACAGGAATCTCAGCAGCCCTTCCTATGAGCCAGCTGCTACACAGATCGGGATCACATAACTATCTACAAACTGCAGTTATCCAGGGAGAAAAATACATCCTAACTGGGGAAATTCCAGCTGCATCTTCTAATGAAGATGGTATACATCACTGGCTTTTTTTTTTAAACACTTCTGCACCTTAAATTGCTTTCCAGCTAACTAAAATGCAATTTTGTTGCAGAACAGAGAGGAAACTTAAAATACGCATTTCCCCCAGCCTTCTGGTGAAGCAAATGGACCTTACAGTTGATTTTCCATGGCCCCAGATGATTATCCTCCCTCAGATAGACACCCATGGGCATTTCCAGCTCATTGTTTCTTCTTAGGAAACAAGTCACTGTATCTGTGGAGATGGGTGGAGATACATAAAAATTATGTGTATCATTTTAGCAAAATTCCCATTTACTGAAATTTTAAGGGCTAGATGTTATCCTCAAGGGGCACAGGTTATATTTTCAATAATGCTTTTTTGACCAAGTCGTAAATCAGATTTTTATTCATTTTGAGCAAGAGTTAATTTAGTTGGTTTGATACCTACAATTAAACTGAATTGAAATCTCCTTAATGAAAACTGAAAAGAAATGAATTCATTGGTCAGTGTAGTGCTTCTGGTAAGATCTTGTATATATTTGGATAAGTAGAGTGTAAAAAGCTACTCAACACTTATGACATTGTATTTCATTCCAAGAAAGAAATAGTGAGCTAGAAACGTTTGAAATTGGCTATAAAATATCACAGATAATAATAATTTGTTTTTATATTTATATGAGTCCTTCATTTCTTCCCACTGATCAAATTTTATCTCATGGTACATCAGTATCTGAATATTGGAATCAGGAAGTCTTATATTTAATGAAATTTATTTATTGGTTTCATTTGTTAATCTTTCCTAAGTTATAAGAAGGACCTTTTAATTTGACATTTGAAAACATTTGTATTAATAATAGCAATTTAAAATATCTTCCTACTTCTTAAAATTTGACATTTATAAAGTTAATGCATATCTTTTTCTCTCTTATTGCAAGTTATTTCCTTAATTTTATGTCTCTGGGATGGCTGCCAGTGACTTACGGCCCTGAAAATGATGATGTTGAAAAAGAAATGATTATGTTTTATATGTAGTTAGATTTATTAGTACTGACTTGGGTTTCATGCTCTGGCAAAGGAGTTCACACTAGAGCCTTCTTAAGATGGTTAGGTCTCTGGTTAAAGTTTAAATGTAACCACCAGAAGGTTATCATATTTTATGAACTTTAACCCTGGTGTTATAGATATAGGTTTATAGATACAGATACACACATATATATCAGTTTATTTGGATTTTTAATGTAGCTTACATTCCAGTACTGATGGAAACATTACTCTTTTTGTGTTTTTTTTTTGTTTGTTTGTTTGTTTTTGTTTTTGAGACAGGGTCTTGCTTTGTGGTTCAGGCTGGCGCTGAGCTCACTATGTAGCCCAGGCAAGCCTCAAACTCAGCAATCCTCCTGTCTCTGCCTCCCAAGCGCTGGGATTAGAGGCATGAGCCACCACGCCCAGCACTGTGGTATGTGGTACTGATTGCTGGTGGGTGTAAGTCACCACACCCAGCATTTTATGTGGTTACCGGGGATTGAACTCAGGACCTTGCACTTGCGAGGCAGGCACTGGAACCACAGAGTTAAATCTCTGGCCTGGAAACATTAATCTTTGATGCATTATACACCCTCTGTTACTACAAGAATTCCAGTGAGAAATAAATTATTATTTTCCTCTTCTGTCTTAAAATTATGCTCTTTAAAAAGTATCTAGCCTTTCCAGTATCTTTCAAATCAATTTTTGGCTCAGTTTTATTAAAAATTCAGTTTTATAGGTACAGGGAAATCATTCATATTTGTTAACTGAAATTTATTTTCTAAAATAGTTTGCTGATGCTACACATTTTATAACTTGTGAGTACTTAGCTATTTAGTATGTATATTGCTCAGACTCTTGGTTGCAAGAAACAGAAGTAAAATTGACAGTGTTTTATTTACTCATTTACATAGTGATATAGTGTAGAGAAATACTTGCTTCAGGTACAGTGATATCCAGGAACTGCAGTAGGTTCACTGGGGATTTTTCTCTCTCTGTTTTCCTTTGAGTTCAATTTTTTTTCCTAATAAATTTTTGCCTTTGTGTAGCCATGAGCATCAACCCCCTTACATCCAGGAAATTCCAAGTGCAACAAAGACAAAAGTTTTTTTTTTTTAATCTTACATAATCTGAGTAAAATTCAAAATAAAGCTCCAAGACCAGCGACTCACTTAACCTTGACCTAGATGAGAAGAATGATCTGTGCACAATCCCCATGGTATCACTAGGAATCTTGTAAGCAGTGCACATACTGGGACCCATTCTTGAACTAATTGAATCAGAAAAATCTCAGCCTACAATTAAGCAAACTGCTATAGCCAGCCCCTCCAGTGATGCCAGTGTGTTCTCAAGTCTGAGAATTTGCTGCAGTAACTGATCAGCCAGGCCCGGGTCATGTGTGTGCACCGGGGTCTGCAGTGCAATGTCGCCCTGCAGAAAACTCAGAGGGGTGAATCTGAGGAATGGACAGCCCAACAGGGGAAGAGCAGATGGTGTGCTGGCAGAAAGGAGAGAGGCAAATAACAGTGCAGTTGCAGCTCGGGAATAACATTTTCCCTTGTGTCCAATCCCACTGTTTCTCAAAACATTAGTAATTATGAGTTCTCTGCAAAACAGTATTCTAATTATGCAAAAACACTTTCATCCCCATCTAGAACAATAGTTGTTTAATTTAAATTTTCTGTCTGAATGGTGTGTTTGAAGATGGCCCATCTTGGAAGATTTCCAAACTGTATTATTTTCTTATCAAATGCTTCTTGAACTCTAAGAGGTAGTTTCATGCAGTTATAGCATTCAGTAACAAGCCTTATTTCTCCTGTGTGATAAGTAATAGAACAGATTCACTCTCAGTCAAAAATTCTCAATGAAAATAGCAATCATGCCCATAGAATTGGGGGAACAATAGTCAACACTGCAACATTATCTAAAATAATTTTAAAACATTTTCTGATAGGAGAGATGGACAACTTTTCACACAACTTGTGATGTTTTTGTTGTGTTTTTTTCTCATTTGATTTGGCAAGTTTGCACTTTACAGGGGGAAGCAATAAAGTGTGTGTCGGTGGTTTTGAATCTTTCTGTTGTCAAGGTTCCTCCTTTATTTGTTAAGAATCCAGATCCCAGGGTCCCTTCTGGACTTTTCATACTTTGGGTGTCCGGGATGGGAGCAGAGAATTTGGATATTGAATCATTATGATTGTTTGGAAAAGATTCTTTCATGGTGAAGAGTGGGGATGCCGGAGACCCAGTGCCAGAGGACCTCTAATTCTTTTTTTTTTTTTTTTAGACAGAGTCTCGCTTTGTAGTTCAGGCTGGCTCTGAGCTCACTATGTAGCCCAGGCAAGCCTCGAACTCAGCAATCCTCCTGTCTCTGCCTCCCGAGTGCTGGGTTTACAGGCGTGAGCCACCACGCCTGGCACTGTGGTATGTGGTATTGATAGCTGGTGGGCGTGAGTCTCCACACCCAGCATTGTATGTGTTTACTGGGGATTGAACTCAGGACCTTGCGCTTGTGAGGCAAGTGCTGGAAACACTGAGCTAATCCTCCAGCCCTGTAGCTCTAGTTCTTTAAACCTCAACAAGCTGCCAGTGTTAACTGCCATTACAACTCTTTTCGTTTATAGTTTCTTGTTTTCTTTCTAATAACCTGTCTGCTCTGTCTTCTTGATTCTTTTGCTGCAGATAGAGGACATGCAGTGGGGAAAAGGAGTCCGAGAGATCCCATCCTCTGTCTGCACTTTGCCATGCAAGCCCGGGCAAAGGAAGAAGACGCAGAAGGGCACACCTTGCTGCTGGACCTGCGAGCCGTGTGACGGGTACCAGTACCAGTTTGATGAGATGACATGCCAACACTGCCCCTACGACCAGCGGCCCAATGAAAATCGAACCGGCTGTCAGAATATCCCCATCATCAAACTGGAATGGCACTCCCCCTGGGCCGTCATCCCTGTCTTCCTAGCGATGCTGGGGATCATCGCCACCATCTTTGTCATGGCCACTTTCATCCGCTACAATGACACACCCATCGTCCGGGCCTCGGGACGGGAACTCAGCTACGTTCTGTTGACAGGCATCTTTCTGTGCTACATTATCACTTTCCTGATGATAGCCAAGCCCGATGTCGCCGTGTGTTCTTTCCGGCGTGTTTTCCTAGGCCTCGGTATGTGCATCAGTTACGCGGCACTTTTGACGAAGACCAATCGGATTTATCGCATATTTGAGCAAGGCAAGAAATCAGTGACAGCTCCCAGACTCATAAGCCCAACATCACAGCTGGCCATCACTTCCAGTTTAATATCTGTTCAGCTTCTAGGGGTTTTCATTTGGTTTGGTGTCGACCCACCCAACATCATCGTAGACTATGATGAACATAAGACGATGAACCCGGACCAGGCCAGGGGAGTTCTCAAATGTGACATCACAGATCTCCAAATCATTTGCTCCTTGGGATATAGCATTCTTCTCATGGTCACGTGTACTGTATATGCCATCAAGACTCGGGGTGTACCAGAAAACTTTAATGAAGCCAAGCCCATTGGATTCACTATGTACACGACATGTATAGTATGGCTTGCTTTCATTCCAATTTTTTTTGGTACGGCGCAGTCAGCAGAAAAGGTAAGTGAAAATGCACATCCTACTATGATCTTTCAAAAATGTGTTTGTTCTGAAACCAAATTAGTTGCATAAAGTAAGAGGTTTTGTATGTGCAGAATGTTATGGACAAGAGTAGATAAACCCTGTATGGCTAGGCACAAAGTCCATAGGAGTCTAATATTTACAGTGAACCATAGTACATTCAGCCAACTGAAAATCCACCAAAGGTAGCCTTTTCAAGTTAGTCATATTAACTTCAGCCTTACTCATGTCAGATTGTCCAGTGTAAAATGTCTAGTTCATTTGAAGGGATCTTTCAATTCATCCATTCACCAATACCTCTGATTATGCACATTTCTTTTGAACAGAAGATGACTGCAGTACCTATTTTCCAGGTAGGTGGGTGTGCATAATGTCATTAATAATATCACTATAGATATTCTTTTTCTTCTTAGTAGCTGTAGGTAATCTCTACAGATCAAATCTAGCATGTGAAATATATAGCATATTAGAGTTGCCTCATTATGTGTGCACAAAGTACACAAAATAGGTAACAGAGCTTTGGTTTATAACACTCTAGGCTCCCTGCATCTATACACATGTTAGTCACAGCCAGTGAGATACAGTGAGACCAGAGAGAAGTTGTCATCAAGATGTGAAAGTCTAAAGTTGCCGAAGTTCATATGTTCCAGTACATTACTCCGTGACTTAATACACATGTCCCCTCACAGTCTTGTAAATTTGTGAGCCTATAAATTAGCAAGCCCTAATGTGTTGATTTTTTATGTAACAAGTATATGTTTAGCCATAGTTTTGATGTACATATTAATGAGGCAACCTTGTAATATTAATTTTAGACATGGTTCATACTCATCTGGTGTGTGTGTTTATCTTTCCGGCTATAGTTTTATGTGTAAACATATGTGATAAGCTTAATATGTTGATGCTAATAGAATATGGAGTCCTTACTGGATATGAACAATTTATTTTGGTGCAACTGACAACAGAATTGAGGGCTGGCATCCTACTTGATGTGTTGTGTGAGAGACAGTCTTGTTACAGGTAGACTAGATGTTAGGACATTAAGGACTTAGTTGATTCCACATGACTTTGGACAAATGTCTTAAATGTGTAGACTTATACTCCCAAATGGGAAAAATATGGATTGAAGTTGAAGTTTTGAAAAATATATGAAAGTTTAAACTTCTGGGAGTTAATTGACCCTGATTTTTATTGTTACCTGTTCTTGAATGAAGGATTAGAGGTAATTAAGTGGTTTCGCTGCTTAAAAAAATGTCTTTTTACTTAAATTGTTTGACTTAGAGCTGAGAAATCTGAACTACATTTTTAAGTGACTACATCGTGAAGTCAGGCAGAATTCTAAAAGCAAGCAGCTAATGATTCCAAATTATGGTGTTAGTCATAGAATGTGTTAGAGTAAGTTCATCTAAACTATATGCTCAACAAGCATAGTATGTCTCTTACAATATGTTTAAAATTCATAATCCATGCTTATTGTCTATGAAACCAATTTGAATTGCATTTAATTTCTTCTATCCCTGGCCCAAACAGTAAAATGATTTAGGTTTGTGAAGTGCAAAAGAGAAAAAAAAATACCCTGAAATGTGCTCTTGTCGGTTGATAACCACTGGGTTTTTGGAAAATGTAGGGAGCAGCATCAGAACCTATGAGTTAACATTTTTTGTTATTAAACCAAATATCACCCAGTGCAATGACTTAAAGAAATTAATTGCATCCTGTACATTTATTCTTCAGAAATGTAAAAGGGGAAAATAACTGCGGTGGTTTTATAGGTGAGTGTTCTTATAATGGACACTTGATAATATATGTCTCTCATTTCATTTTTCATTTCTCACCATTTGTAGTCAAAATAATGTGTCTCATCTATAAGGTCACATATATGATTCATTCAAAAAGGTGAAAATGACACAGGGTTTAAGGAAGTGCATTCACTGACTTCAGCTGCTGTGGATACAGTCCACTCATAGAATTAGGGAGTGGAGGTGTGGTGTGGTGGCTCAGGCCTATAATCCCAGCACACGGGAGGTAGAGGCAGGAGGATCGCTGAGTTTGAGGCTTGCCTGGGCTATGTAGCGAGCTCAGGGCAAGCCTGAACTACAAAGCAAGACCCTGTCTCAAAAAAAAAAAAAAAAAAAAAAAAAAGGATTGGGCAGTGGAAAAACAAGCTAGTTTTAAACAGTAATTTTTATGCCAATATTTTAGAAAATAAGTTTCTTTGCATATTTTTTGATGGGTTATGTTGTTTACAAGACTGACTGGCACAAATAAAGCTACTGTACTTACACATGGGAACAGTGAGTTCCTATATGAAAATTTACACAGTAATGATAGGCATATAGATAAAGATGTACACAATTAAAAATATCACTTTGTGTACATGAAGGTATGACATTTAAATTGTGAAAAGAGGTAGTTGCCAAATGAAATAAGAAAATAACAGCAGAAGAAATCTCTGCCACACCAGCAATCTGCAGAATCACAGAATTCCCATTTTTGTTTAAATTTAACACTTTTTAGTGTTTGAAATGGATAGATTCCATTGTTAAAAAAATTATAAAAAGATTGAGCAGTGATTTTCCATTAACTGTATACTGTTTGGAAAAATCAATTTTGATTACATAAGAATATCATTATGAACTCTCTCATTGGTTGAGTCCACTAGAGCAGCACACACACACACACACACACAAAGATAAGCAAATTTTTGTTTTTCATTTTCCTCAAAGCATAAACCCATGAAGTTTCTTACTGCTTTTGTGATGGAAAATGTGAGATCACTGCCACCTTTTTTTTGTTGCTGTTGTTTTAAATTGCTAACCTGTGACTTCTAAAGTGAGAATCTTTCAACATGATTGGGGGACAGGAGTGAGAAACTTTACTTTTAAGAGAATGATTCAAGGCTGCAGGAATTAATGTAGGTGACCCTGACGCTGTAAGACGTGGCAGCTACCGAACTAATAGCACTTTAGGATCTAGCACAGTGGCACAGTGTGGTGACATACAATTACTATGTCTTAATTCTATCTATGAAGAGCTAATTTTTTTCTAGCCTTTAAGGAAACTTGTAGGTATAACCCTAGAGGTCCTTGTGCATGAAAGAAAAGGAACATCTTTCAGACCTGGACAATGGAGGCTATTCCGCCAAAGTTTGAATAACTGTAGATAACCTCTTCCTCCAGAGATTTTTAGCCGGTTGTTGTATGGAGAACTTTCCAGATAAGACAAAACTATATCACACACCACATAATACTTCAGTCAGGACAGGACTGGTGCATAAATGACAGTGGTTGTGTAAAACAGTCTCATGTAGCGACACTGTAGTGATCTTAGTTTGTGTAAACATGCGGATGTTTATATAGCCTAGATTGTATCCCTCTTGTCAAGTGATGGCCTGATTACATATAATTTCTTACATTTATACAGGGAAACAAGTTTGCACTAATAGGCCCTGCAAAGGGGAAGTAGAGTTTAGAATGAAAGGAGAGGGACCTGAGGCTGACAGAGTCCTCCTTTATGCATCGTGTGGTTGTTTGGACAGGAAAATAGTGAGGAAAGGAGAAAGAAAAGCATTGAAATAATTGAGAAAGAAAAAATCTTCAAATTCAGTGAAGAATGTTTCTTCAAACTTGGTCACTATTGGCCATTCTGCTACAAATATGACAGAACCAGTATGCAATTATAATAAATAATAAGAATTTTTTATTTGTATTAGAATATTAATCCACTAAATAATAGAATTAGGGCAACTTGGTGATATGTTAAATCTCTGAACCAGATCTGAGTCATTAATTCAGTGAGTTTCAAAACTGTGCCCATGATAACATGCTGTGGAACTGCCCAGTGATTGAATAGTGCTAGAACAGAACATAGAACGCTGTATCTCTAAATAGCCAGGCTGCAATAACACCCTGGAAGCCAAGCATATACCTAAAATGCTTAAATGCTTTGTTTTAGTCACAGAGAATGGGATATTCTGTAACTATTCCCTTATTTTCAACTTTTAAAGCCATTAGAAATAAATTAAATTCCAACAAGTGGGAGATGGGGAAAGTAAAGAAGCAAGATTTTAGAAAGTTGCCATATAAGATCACAGAGAACAGTCAAGAGTGTGCATATCCTAACGAAATATCAGTGAAAAGGTATGAAGACAAGACTATTAAAAAACAAAGACCAAGGCTCTGATCCTGGGACCAGAGACAGTAGTTGGACAGGCAGATGGGGTGTCTGTCATCAGTATTTCTTGACAACATGAGAAGAGACGTTATGATTTTTTAATCTTCCACATATGTGAGATGGTGTTGGCAAATACCAACACAAAGGAAGACCCATCTAAAGCTAATATATTGATGTCCAAAGCAGACATCAGTACCCAGTTATAGGACACTTCTTCAGAACCCAGATGGGGTCCCCAAATCCTTCTTAAAATAGTCTTAAGGCACTCACTGTCAATAATTCAGAACTGTAAGGAATTTGAAAACACCAAACCATTCCTGATTTAGTTTTGAGCTCTGACAAATGACCCTAGATAGTTCTTCATATTCATTTCTTTGCTGTGAGTATAATAAAACCAGTAAATGATTTTCATTAAGATTAATCCACTTAAACATAAAGAAGAGTTGGGGGAAGGTGTTTTACTTAGTGTTCATTTTGTCTACAATTATATCCCTCTTTTAAAAATATCATCAAGAGCTATATCAAAATGACTAATTCTTTTTAGGAGTAATGTATTAGTTTATGTTCCTGTACTATTTTTCTTCTCATGATCTTTTAGAAATTAAACTAAAAATAGCAAAATATCTACTATGCTCTTTAGTTGGGGACTGTGGTTCAGGTTGAATAAGACATAGTCCTTGTATGTTAGGAAATCAAAAGCTGGTGATCAGTGCAGATCCTCCAATGAGCGTCGGGTACCAGGACACACCCTACCATTGTTCCACAAAGACTGAAGGGCAGGTTCAGGAGCAGCGCCCACTAGTACAGAAAATGCAGCAAGGGGACTAAACTTAATTAGAGAAAGTGATATGATGATCCAATAAGAAATAATGTAACATATAAAAAAGCAGTGGCAGTATTTCCAGCACATGGGCCATAGAGAAAGGAGTTGGATGTGCACTTGAATGATTTTGACTCTTTTTTTTTTTTTTTTTTTTTTTTTTTTGCTTTTTGAGACAGGGTCTCGCTTTGTAGTTCAGGCTGGCCCTGAGCTCACTACGGTGCCCAAGCAAGCCGCGGCGAACTCAGCAATCCTCCTGTCTCTGCCTCCCGAGTGCTGGGATGACAGGTGTGAGCCACCACGTCTGGCATCGTGGTATTATGCGGTGTTGATTGTTGGTGGGCGTGTCTCCACGCCCAGCATTATATGTGGTTTCCAGGGATCGAACTCAGGACCTTGTGCTTGCGAGGCAGGCACCGGAACCACTGAGCTAACCCTCCGGCCCTGAAAGATTTTGACTCTTGTGGGCGTGAGCGAGTGTGGGCAGTAAAGATGAACACGACTTCATCTTATGAGAAAATTGTGAAGCAAGGCAAATCCCAACATTTCACTTCATAGTTAGGTTTTTGGTAAGAATTATATATTGTCATTATGTCCCAAGTGAATTTTAAATATTACAGCTTGTAAGCAGAAACATCTGTTAACCTTTGCTAAGGTACAAGATTCCCTGACGTGCCCATTGAATTACACATAGTCATCTCCCTGGCAAAGCCCAGCCCCTCTTATTTGTGGAGCTGAACTTCACACAGAGGGTTAATACAGCAAAGAAAACAGAGCCATATTTGGAGCCTGGAGTTTGTCCCTGCACCTATATAGAGAGTTAACAAAAGTTGATAAATGGGCAGAAATGTGAGCATGGGGTACTGTGACATGGAAATTTCAAGGACAGTATTTAAAGATGAAGTAGCAATAGGTAAAGAAACTGTTCAGTATGTGTTGTAAAAGATTGGCAAAGGAAGACCCTGGTTGAAAGAAACCAGAGGACTAGACAAGACAGTAATCTTGAAAACTGTTTTGAACTATGTGAACATTAAAAGAATACATGAGTACATTATGCCTTATCACTCATTTACCATTATATTGTTTTGTTAATTAAGTAGACATACCCTTGTAAAGGTTCTTTTTTTCAACTGATATTGCCCGCTATTAAATTTTTGTTCAAATATCTAAGTAAGTAAAAAGAAAAAAAATCCTGTTTCTCTAGATACAATCACTTTCCCCAGTAGGAGATTACATCAAGGTCTGTTCCTATGGGCATATTCACACGTAAATATAAATATTTCAAAATAAAGGCCCTTTACTTTGCCTTCTAGCATGCTCAGTGAGAACCTTCCCTTTGTCTCTAAACACAATGCGGACAAAGATACCCATGTGAAGCTTTCACTGAGGTCACTTGTGCTCCCATGCTGTGATAGGCTCACACACTAGCTGCTCAGGTCTTGTTTCTGCTGTTTGATTTTGTCTGTTCATATTTACATCAGAAGCCTGTGAAACCACCTTCTTTCTGTTTCCTGCTGTGACCCTAGTGATAACTGAGCTTCTCTCTAAACAGCCCTTTAGAAGCAGCCATTTGAAAGCCCGGTGTGAGCCGGTAGCCCAGCTGGTATTGTCTTCTTTCCTCCTTCCAGGATACTTCAGCTAATTTCAGGAGCAGTCACTTAAAACAATTGGAGTTTTCACCATCTTTGTCCCTTCTTTAGTCAGATAGCTAGTTCAGCAGAGAAGCCAAGAGCCTATGCAAAAACTGAACTGAAGTAGAACTAATAAGGATATAGCTCACCACTTTAAAGCAAAGGCTGCAGCCACCCAATTTTGAAAGGAGAAGTACTCCGAGTAAGAAATTCTTGCTAAAAAGGAAGACAGTAAAAGGCTTTGGGTCCGTTCACTAGCCCTCTGTGGAGCGCCCTCTGGAGGTCGCCTTTCTCCTTGGGCGTCATTCACCTGGAAAACTAAATGATGGAGAGACCCAGCCTTGAGGAGCGAGGACCCATTTTGTAACTAGAAGCTTGCTAGTCACACACATCGCTGTGCTTTGGCCTCTCAGAGAATCAGAAACTACCTCTCATTTTTCAGAAAGAATTCTTCTCAAAGCACATACAATCCTAACAATAATAGTCTACTGGTTGTCAGTCCTGAGATTCCAGTACTACAGATCCTAATTTTGGCCCAAACTGTGATTTTTTGTGTCCTGTTCTGGTCTTCCTTTGGTCCTAGAAGCTGAGTTGTTGGACATTTTGTCTCCTCCCATCTTACTGTGCTCTGAACCTAGTCACTGTGCACTTCCAGTGTGTCATTTAACCTTTTCTGTCCTTGGTGCTTTCATTTTTACAATGAATCTAATTCCTCCAACCTCTGAACCTAAGAGCAGAGATCTTTAAATTGCTAAGGTCAAAGTGATGTTGACTTAGGTTACAGTCATGTTGATACCAGGAAGTAGCGAGGGAAAGGAGTGAAGGAGCTCTCATGTACGGGTGATGAGGATATTAAAAGTGGCGGAGTCACTTTGGAAATCAGTGGATTTAAGAATCAGTGGATTCTTAAAATGTTAAACATGGCCTTACCATAGTACTTTAGCCATTTATCTCTTCCTTTTATTTATTTTTTCTATTTTCCACTTTCTGCTTTTGTTAGTACATAGTTACACTATACCACGAGTATGTTCCTTACGGGGAGTTAGTAGGTGTATGTAGCAGAGCTCAATTCATTATTCATCTTCTTTCCCACCCTTCCCTTCGCCTAACTGCATCTCTTGATCACCTTCTCATTTAAAGAAGAGCTGTCTTCCTACTTCCTATTATCTTGCTCTTTGTATTTTAGGTTTCTCCTACACAAGAAACCATGCGGTATTTAAGCTTATGTGCTGATTCATTTCACTTAACATATAGTGTCGAGGTTCATCCACTGTCCTACAAATCAGTTCAATTTACCATTCTCTATGACAGAATAGTATTCCATTGTGTAGAAATATATTTTCTTTATCCACTCATCTGTTGACAGAAATATGACATTTCTTTTTTTAAGTAATCATAAAGTTTACTGTTTCTTTTCCATTGTTTGGCACATACCCAGTGCACATGAGAAAGTTAGAAATCATAAAGTACTTTGTAGAAAAAGAACCAACCCCTCCCTTCTATAGATACACACGTATTTCAAGAAAGTGCACAAAACCATTTCCTTATTACAAAGTTACTTGAAAATGTACTGAGGACAACCCAAATTTGTAACTCTAGGCCAATAACATAAAAAAGTACAATTTATATAAATTTATAAAAAGTAATAGATGGCAATAAATCCCAAGTTAAAGTGACACTGACCCAGTTTGTACTGTAAGTTTCAGGTTTTAATCAAAAGACCAAGGAAAGATGTGCCAGGTCTGCCCTCTAGTAACCATCTGTTAGTTGTGATCTTTAAGAGTGATATTTAATTTTTTTTTGTTTGTTGAGGGACAGGGGATCGAACCCTGGGCCTCACTTGTCCTGGGCAAGTACTCTGACAGAGTACTGACAGAGTCCTCAGCCCTGCAGGGAGGAGGTTCTTCACGGAAAGGGATGTTTCTGGAAATACTGCTAAGGGTATATACACGCAGTGGCCAAATATCTGTCTATCAAAAAAAAAAACACATCTAGCTTTCTCCCCACACATGGTATACAACAGTTCTTTTTTTTTAATTGAATTCTTTATTGGTACAATTTATATACATCTCAAAATCACATAAAACATTGGGAAATTTGTACCAGTATATGCCACAAGTTAATTCTCATTTTTACCCATATCCCTACCCACTCCCCCCTCCTCCCCCCTTTATACATGCTCTTTTATTTTCTTTCTGTATCATATTTATTCCTTCCCCTCATCACATTCCCAC
>PVIC010042678.1:0-15720 GCA_004025085.1 Thryonomys swinderianus
ATAATGAAGAGACAAAATATAAGAAAGCATGAAATTAATCATACTATAAGTCTACATTGCCAAATATTATAGCCATTAGCTACATGTGAGTGCTACAATGAGCACTTAAAATGTGATTAGTTAGAAGTTGTGCTTTCTTTTCTTTACTTTTCTTTTCTTTTTTTTTTTTTTTTTGAGACAGGGTCTCGCTTTGTAGTTCAAGATGGCCCTGGGCTCACTCTGTAGCCCAGGCAAGCCTCAAACTCAGCAATCCTCCTGTCTCTGCCTCCTGAGTGCTGAGATTACAGGCATGAGCCACCATGCCTGGCACTGTGGTATGTGGTACTGCTGGCTGTGAGTCACCACACCTGGTATTTTGTATGTGGTTACTGGGGATCAAACCATGGACCTTGTGCTTGCTGGGCAGATGCCAGAACCACTGAACTAAATCTCCAGCCCTTTAATTCTTAAATATACACCAGGTTTCAAATAATGTGAGAATGTTAATAATATTTTATATCAATTAAATGTTAGGCATTGTATGGCTTAAAACAAATATATTAATATATCATTAAAATTTTATTCCTCTCATTTTGCATTTTAATGTAGTCACTACAAAACTCAAAGCTCTGTTTGTAGTTCACATGTATGGCCTATATTTCTATTGGACATTGCTGCTACACAGTTCGGTCCAAAACTTTCTGTTTCTGAGTTAGAATTTCTTGAAAGAAGGCTTCGAGAAGAAGGAATTATTCAAGAAGTCATAGCTTAAAAGTTCCTTGAGATAAAGAAAATCATCACTCTAGGAAGTGAAAAGTCGCACTGAGAAAGGGAGGTTACTAAAATTATAGAAATCTTGTTAAAAGTGCTACAGTAAGAGAGAACTTACACGTTTCAGACTTTTTAGATAGAAGATAATAGAACTATGCCTTCAAAGTAATAGGGAAAATAATTCTGAATCTCAAAGTCACTTCCAACTGTTCTGGCAATTAAATGAGAGAATGTTGAAGACATTTTCAGATATAGCAGTCTCAAAAAGTTTACATCTTTGAACTATTTCCAAGAAAGTTTTATAAAGACAAACTTCAACAAACACAGAGTGAGGATCTTTCCAGATAGACACAAGAAAAAGAAACTATAGAACTAGGTCACAGATCCTCTTAGTGGATGCCCCAATATATAGCTATATAACATACCTCTGAAGAACAGGAAACACGCTCTTAAGTAACTTGAAGACTGGGATAGATCCCAAGTAGCCAATGCCGTGGGCATAAATGTGGAAGGCAGTCCTGCTCCGATGTGGAGGATGTTTCTTTACCAAAGGAGGAAATTTCAGTCCGACCCTCCAGAAGAAAATAAGAAAAGTAACAGAACGGCACAGAAAATGTGTAGCGGTTTGCTGTAAATCAGTGAGAAGGAGTATTATCTCCTCACTGAAAGTACATCCACTGAAGGCTCCAGAAGTGTTATAACTTCTGACTTAGAGAAAAGGAGTTATTGTTTTAGCTCATTAGTTAACTCAACCAAGACACAGTAACATAAACAGTTTAATTAGTCTAAATACAGGAATCAACCTTTGGGCAGTCCTCAGAAATATTACTTATAGTTATAACATAGAACACATTACTTAAAATATAAAGCAAAATAAACTTCTATAATTTAATTTAGTCTGTTTTATTTATCTTTTATTTTTTATTTATTTTTATTTTTTGAGACAGGGTCTCACTTTGTTGTTCAGATTGGCCCTGAGCTCACTATGTAGCCCAGGCAAGCCTGGAACTCAGCAATCCTCCTGTCTCTGCCTCCCGAGTGCTGGGATGACAGGTGTGAGCCACCACGCCCAGTACTGTGGTATGTGGTATTGATGGCTGGTGGGCGGGAGTCACCACACCCAGTATTGTATGTGGTTACGGGGATCGAACTCAGGACCTTGCGCTTGCAAGGCAGGTGCTGGAACCACTGAGCTAAATTTCTGGCCTGGTCTGTTTTATTTTTTAAAAACACCTTAATCATCCCTCTCTTGCCCAGCATTTTCCTTCCAATTTCTGTTGGTTAACTTATATATTGGCTTTATATTTTCAAGTAGCATGAGTATCTAGCAGCTACCCCTCAAGTCAATAGTAAGCCCTACATGTAGAAGTTACAGCACAGTTTATAAAGTGAGCATGAAGAAATACTTTGAACTTTATTATAATATGCTGTTTTATGTGAACATTCTGTTTTGGACAAGTGGAGCTTTTTAGGCTGATTTGTTCATTGCTGGCTGGTTTAATTTCTGTGATTTCTGTTGACAAGAAGGTAAAGCATGTGTTTTGAGTTCTCTTCATAAACAGAGAAAGCATTTCAAGGTAATCAGGATGGAGTATGTTCTCATTATGTGTTGATGGACAGATACAGGTGTAGGTAAGCCTTGGCTCCCAATTTTGCTCTTATTTAAGAATTCCAGTTCATCACAGACACTTGAGAAATAGCACCTAGAGTCATGGGATAGGGTATGTATTCAAGTGTCTTATTTAACATTAAAAAGTGAGAAAAAAAAACCCCACCAGAAATAAACACAAGAAATATTTATGTTAAAACTACCAAAACTTTTCAAGATGGGATTTACAAACATACATGTCTTTTGTTACTGCACATTTTTTATACAATATTGTATGAGATGATAGGTCAGGAGAGAGCAGTCGAAAATGTGCTTTTGAACACTGGTGGGACTTACAAGACTCATAAAGATGTAGACTTGTAAGATGTAGATGAGGACATAGGAAGGCCTGGGGAGATTGATGCTTTCCAATTTGATATTCTAGCTTTGCACTCTGCATGTCCTAAGTTGTATCTGAAAGCTAAACTGTATGAGTTAGGCTGTCACAGCGCTGACTCGAATCCCTAGGACTAAGACTGGGCCACAGACGCCGCTGACACCTGGCTGAACAGTGCTGACAAGTGCGAGGTCCCTTGTGGTCTTCACTCCCACAGCAGCGGAGCTAGGCCACTCCCACTGCTGCCTCCGCTCTCCAGGGGCGGTTCTCACACCAGAGGTGATGGCCTTTCCGTGCGTCACCCGCCTGGGTCCACATCCGTGGCAGAAATTCTGATCTGACACTAAAATGTTACAAACTTTAAACACCACAAGAGCTTAGAACTTCTGCGTAGCTGAGCAGATACCTTGCATGACCACTAGAGCTACCTTCCTCAAATCTTTTGTTTTTCCACTTTTCAAATGAGGAAAATAGAGAACAGTAGTCACTTGTGTGATAATATATATGGTTTTATGACTTATGTATGGTTTTATGATTTACACCCTCTCCCAAAGTTAATTGGCATCTAGAACCAGGTTACGTGATGGCAGATTAGTTTATATTCAAACAGTTTGCATTTAAAAAGTTTTTATTTTTGTTTTTGTGTTTTTGAAATAAACTGCTTATGCTGAGTGCATTCTTCGTGCAACTCAGTATAGAACACATAGTGTAGGGTTGTGGGATCCAAAGCACATCTGTTTTGGCCATTTATGGGCAACTCCACTGTCTGGACACCTCGAGAAACCAGCCTGAACCCCGAGTGCCATTCTTTTCACTAGCACACCACGGAATTCTATTGCTAACTGAAATTGTTACAATTGGTTCTTGTTCCCTGCTCTTATAGCACAAATATTAAATTCCCCATTTGGTCTCATGTTTCCTTCAGACAACAGTGATTTAATAAATGTGTACACACCCTCCTGTTAGTCTTTCCTATTACTGAGTCCACCAAACATCCCAACCTTCATTTACCAGAAATTATTCTTAGGCTCCTAGTACACTTGTGTATGGCAGTTTACTGCTTTGCTCGTCAAATAGCTGAGCTGTGTTTCCAAGCACCGTGTTTTCCTCATTAGACATTATTGGTAGATCCGCCCCTCTTCTCTCACAGTTGTTTACTCCTGCTTCCTTTTCTCCAAACGTCATACATTTTTCAGTGACTGGACACCTAATGAGAGTCAAAAGATATTTCCGAGCAATCCAACTTCCCAGGCTGTGGCAAGCCTGGCGTGGATTTTCAATTAGAAGAAAGTTGAAAGAAGAAAGCAAGCAAGTAATTAAGCGACAACAAAGTCTTGGCAGAAATTGTTAAATGAATTATTTAACGAAGCAGCTTGGTGCAAGGAGACCCAGATCCCTCTGGCTCTTGCTTCCTATGAAAGCACAGGTGGTTGCCTCCTGCGCTCTTTGTCTTCCTCTGACGGGGGGTGGGGGAGGGGTCCTCAGCTCTATGGGATTTGGAGAAAGCAGGGATTTGTGTGAGATACACGTCAGTCAGGTGAAGTCCTCTGGCATCAGGAGGCTGCCGCCAAGGGGCTTTGCTTGGTATCCCTAGAGCCCAGTGAGCAGGCCTGAGGAACTTACCTTCCTTACGATGCAGTCTGGTGTAACCCTGGAGCTTCAGGGTTTGATAGCTCCTGGAGCTATGCAGGTCAAAATGACTGAGGAGGGAATCTGGAATTTCAGATTTTCATATTTAATCTCTCTCTTTTTGGCAACTAATTCAAAATACATTATGATCCTTTTGGCCATCTGCTGGCTAGATTTAATATCCAAGCCACCAGTTTCATTTGCAATCTCTGGGTTCAGTCATGTGAACAGAGAGAATCTGAGGAGAGAAAGAATGAGAGGGCTGGTGGGTCTGAATTTGAGGGTCCACGTTACCAAGCTCTGGCGATTTGATGACTAAGCAGCCCCATCTTGTATTAAGTGTTGATATCAAAGAGAAGTCCCTTCTGTGTCCCTTCTAGGTTTACCCAGATTGACTTTCAGCCCTTGGGGTGCAAGTGAGTGAAATGTTACTGTGTCTCTATTGGCAGGTCGTCTCTATTGATACCAGTTCATCCCTACTGCCTCTGGTATGCCTATGTACAGCAGAATCTCCCAGAGGGAACAAAAATATGTTTGAAAAATGCCCTGAAATAGTGGAAGGGACTGGAGGATGTACCAGGAATGGCAAAAAAGAGAGGAAAAAAAAGGGCTTCAATTTTTAAGAGGAATCTTCGTTGTGCCAGTATGGAAGGATGTCTGGAGCCCCAAACTAGGTGTCCAATAAGTGTTGGTGGTCTTCAAAGGGCTGCTGCTGTTCACCACTTCCCATGTAAGACTGGAAACAGAAAAAAGTGTCCTGGTCTTCACTTGCCAGTTTCTGCTGCTTCTCTGAGGGCTTTCTCATTTTGCTTCTTCTGAACACTGATTTGGTCAATTAGTTTTCCTTCCAGCAAGTTCCCCTCATCACCTGTTTCTTTCCTTCTACTCCAGCCCCATCTTCCCTCCAGTACGGTTATTCTCTGCCCACAGGAATTCCTATCACATTTTTTTCACAGCCTCTACAAAATATTCACCTTTGCTCAATCTGCAAGTTGCTTCAACTTGGTTCCAGACTGAGAAGGTTTTCCCTCAAAACTTGACACTGATCTTCTCATTACCCTGCACAATAGGAGCTTCATGATCACAAAACCATGCTGTGGAAACCATTGATGCCAGCTCCTGAAACGTGTCCTTCCCAGGCTCCTGGCGAATCTCTGTTACTCCCAGTCTTCCTTCCAGACTCCCCACTACTGAGTCTTTTCTTTTATTTCAACAGCTGGATTTCTGTTTTTTGCAACATGATTCCTTTTGCAACAGTATTTACATTAGAAATATATCCTCAACAATGGAATCTCCTTTATGGATGGTTAGTTTTCATCCTAATCCTATTATAGCTCTATTTAAAACAGGTGTAAACTGGACTATGTCTAAATGGAGTCCATCATGTCTTCCTTTCAGAACAGAATTTTTTTGATTTCTGCTAGTCCTTCTATAAGTCACAGGCACTCCAGAATCACCTTTGGCCCTTGTTATTTTTATCAAGCTTTGTGCTTTATTAAAATTCTATCTCTTCTCTCTAGCTCAACAAAGCAACAGCAGTGGGTCTCTCCTACGGTTCAGTACTGTGCACGGTACTGAACAAGACTAGCAGCATGAGTCTCCCTGGTGGTCTTGTATTTATCTGCTGTTCCCACTCTAAGCCCAAACCAAACCTTATATACTTTCTTGCTTTATAATAGGTATCTGACTGACTCTCTGGTTTCTAGAAGTGGCACTCACAAATCCTCTTGGAGTACTACTGAAACAAATGTCTTATAGTACTCTGTTACACAACTCACTTGTTATTTTAGCTTTTGGTGAAGGGTAAATGAAGATTCCTCCAGCCTCAAATCCTTAGCTACTTCCCTAGATGTCTCTGTAATTCTTCTTTGGCTGCCAAATTCATTTATCTGTGATTTTTTTCCAAACATAATTGGCATTCAACCTGTTTTTACCTAAAATACACCTTGTACCAATAATTAATACCTCTTAGAACTTTTATCTTCCAGTGTCCTTCAAAATCTGAGTTTCTCCACTAGGCCTTCATTTTTAGCCTGGAGTAGAGCTCTTCTCCCTAGCTTCTGAAGTTTTACTATGATTTTTTTCATAGTATTTTTTTTAAACTTTCAGTGAAGAGCTACTGTTTTCTCCACAACCCACTGCAAATTGAAACATCTATGACTGATACAAGTAACGTGTGGAAAAAAGAAACACAAAATCTATAGAATATTAAATCCTAATTTTTGTGCTTATTTTCAACATTTAAGACCACTGATCATATGAAATGTTTAAGCGATGCTAACTTTTGCCAAAGTTGCTACTTTGATTTCCATACCACAGACAGGAAGCAAACACTACCTAGGACTGGCATGGCATGTAGGCCCACTGCGGGTAGTAGTACTTTTGGTCACCCCAGGCCACCATTCATGTAATATATTCTTGCCTTAGAGAAAAATGTATATATTTGCATCTTAGAGAAATACCCACTAGAAGAGTCATTCAAGACACCATGCTAAACATTTTATGCTCCACTCAGCCAAGCAAACATCTTATAGCAGTATTTGAGTGACCGGTTTACGTGAAAGACTGACACATACATACGCAGGTTGGTTCCCATTGTTTAATGCCAAAAAAAATACCCAAGAGGCATTTTACTGCTAGCTACTTATTGTGAACTACATTATGAATTTACGTTTTCCTTTAGCTTCTCTTTTCTTCTCTGTCTAAATTAAGTTCTTGACCTTCTTTTAGTTCCACTGCCCCCACTCACAGCTAATAATCATGTTTTTTTGGAAAAGCAAATTCTAGTAAATGAAATCTGATTTCTATTAAAACTAAAAAATGGTAGATATTCATATAAAATAAAAATGGTCTTTGCTTGGCCTTGAGCCTCTTATATTTAAGTTTTATTAGTTTTGCTTTGTAATTCTTAATGTATTTCCACTGTAGATTTATAGACTTTTGAGATTCTTGTGTGTTCTAAGAAAACGCTGAATTTTTTGATAAAATATTTCTTGAGGTAGAAAGTTATGTGTACTACTTCTTTATTGCTACTGTTAAATCAGAGTAATAATACTAAATATTGTTTATAGAAAGGCCAGCATTAAATCTAGTGTTACATGTAAAACAGCACCAGAATTACTGTTGATTCTTTTTTTTTTTTTGAGACAGGGTCTCGCTTTGTAGTTCAGGCTGGCTCTGAGCTCACTATGTAGCCCAGGCAAGCCGCCGTGAACTCAGCAATCCTCCTGTCTCTGCCTCCCGAGTGCTGGGATGACAGGCATGAGCCACCACGCCCGGCACTGTGGTATGTGGTATTGATTGCTGGTGGGCGTGAGTCTCCACGCCCAGCATTGTATGTGGTTTCCGGGGATCGAACTCAGGACCTTGCGCTTGCAAGGCAGGCGCCAGAACCACTGAGCTAATCCTCAGGCCCTACTGTTGATTCTTAACTCGCATCACAAGATCTTAGAAAAAAAAGGATTTGATCCACATCACTACCCTTCCCCAAGTATCTGAAGACAAAATATTAAAGGCTAAAAGAGCATTTTGAGACATTATTCAGTCTCTAGTATAGAAAAGAAAAATAATCCAGAAGTCCTAGAAAGCACAAATATGGAGACCCCTTGAATCAAAAGGCAGGAAAGTTGTGACTGGTGGATGAAATAACCTTCTCCCGGGATGATCTTATGCGGGAATGTGTCTAACAGAAAAATGATGTGTTTGGCCTGAAGTAATATTCCTACCTCATCGATTTTCTACTGGAGAAACTCTCAGGGTCAGTTGTCACAGGTGAGAATACTCAAAAGAAAATGGCTCCAGGAGTAAAAAGCTGGAAGGATTTTACCTTTTAAAAGTGACTTTATCTTTAATGAGAAGTTTTGTGTTCACAGAAAACAAACACAAAGTACAGAACTTCCCTGTCCTGTGTACCCGTACATGCATAACTCTTCCATTATCTATGTCCTGCTCTAAACTGATCCATTTGCTATTTTGATGAGCCTACATCAACACATCATTATTACCCCAAATCCATAATTCACCCTAAAGTTGTCTCGGTGTTATACAGATTTGGACAAATGTATAGTGACTTTTATCCACTATTGCATTATCATACTAAATCGCTACACTGTCCTAAAATTCCTCTGTGCTCTATCTATTTGTCATCCCTATCTCTCCTCTGATTCTAGAAAGCCACTCATCTTTTTGTGGTCCCAAGATTTGATTTTCTAGAATGTAATACAGTTCAGATCACACAATATGTAGCCTTGCTGATTGGCTTCTTCTGTGTAAGTTACTTCCGTGGTTCTTATGGCTTCATAGTTTTAATTTTTCTTTGCAGTGTTATATAAAATACCATTGTGTGGAAGTTCTACTGTTTAGACTTGACCTAGGGAAGGACTGAACTGCTAAATAATAACGAAGAGGCTTTCACTCAGCTCCATGCTAGTCACACATCTGAGTTACATATTCTGTGTAGAGATGAGCTGTTTCTACACTCACAGCAAGACACCCACTGGTGCTTCTTCCTGTGACAAGTATGACTGTCACATCGCCCTGTGGCCCTGACCCACACCTTATCAGTAAGGATGACAGGTATTGCTTGCCCAGATGAGACAAAGAACGCACGGTTCTGTCCTTCCCACCATTTCTTCCTATGTCTTTGGGCTCAACAATTTCCTTTCTCTCACCCATATTTTTTACTTTAAAAAAAACCACTGTCATTCCACCTGTGAGCAGACCTCCCTTTATTTCTCCTGATTTACCTCTTTACAGTGAGCTCTGATCTAAACAAACTCTCATCTTTATTTTTAACTCTGGTTTGGTAAATTCTTTTACCGCCTGCATATCAGCCTGTGCAATCTCCCCTTGCACATCAGAAGGACATCTTGGTTGTTGGCAAGTGTGCAAAAGTAGAAGAAAAGCTGTTTACGAGCATCTGTGTGCAGCTCTTGTGGAGACCTAAATTTTCACCTCATATCGGTAAATACCAAGGAGCACAATTACTGGGTTGAGGGCAAGGTCATATTTACTTTTATAAGATACTGTCAGTTATCCAAACTGGTTGTACCGTCTACACTTCAGGAATGGGTGAGGATTCCTCTCTCCCATTCCCCCGTCTGAGCTTGATGTTGGCTTTCTATATCCTGGCTTTTTAGCAGATGTGTTATATTATCTCATTTCTGTTTTTATACCCGGATGGACAGATGTGAGTCATCTATTTAGGGAGAACAAATTTTGATAAGAGGAAAGTGGAACTTCTAATAAGTAGGACTGGAAAGGTGGGTTCACTTCTGAGACTGGCTCGTGTTGGCCTCTTAGTAACTTGGGGGGCTCTTGCTCTCCTGAGGGCACTGTAGGAAATCCAAATTAGTTTCAATTTCAAATCTTGAACTTATGAAGCTCTTATGAATTTTTGACACTGTCAGTTGGAAGTTTTTTGTATGCCAAATGGGCTAATAAACCTAGAAATATAGGAAAATAAGATAAAGGAGATTTATTGCCCTGTTCTTCCCTAAGCTGGAGTAAATACATTGCAGCTGTCTGTAGGCCTGAAATGGAGACCAGACTGAAAGTGGGAAGAAAGGACACTCAGAAAGTATCCAGAAAAGGAACTAACTGACAAATGTTAGCAGGTAGCAAGGAGGAGGAGAGAGGAGTGAATCTTGAGTGTAAAAGTGAAATCTGGAAATATGAATGGGTAAAATTTTATGAAATATAATGGAAGAATTTTAAAAAGATTTTTAGTATGTGTGCCACAGAAGCAAGCACAAAATTGTTGCTCACTTAAATTAGAAATATTTTTAAACTAGGATTAAAAATTTTATTAGAAATTATATAATTTTTATTAAAAATATTTTAAACTAGGAATCCTTGATAGAGTATTAAAAAGACCTAAGGTTAAGTAAACATGATATTAAAAAATCATGATATTTCCTGTGTTGTCTAGTATGAAAATATTTCCAATATTACCTAGAGTGAAAAAAAAGTTGCTTTGCTTTTGTCTGAGACAGATTAGAAAGTGTATATCTTTGATATTCAGGTACATACAGGCTTAAAATTAGCTTTTGTTCCACTACTCATGAGACTTTCTTCACTGTAGTTTTTTAGACAGGGCCTCACTGTGTAGTTCAGGTTGGCCTGAGCTCACTGTGTAGCCCAGGAAGGCTCAAACACAGCAATCTTCCTGTCTCTGCCTCCTGAGTGCTGGAATTACAGGCGTGAGTCACCATGCCTGGCATTGCGGTATATGGTACTGATTGCTGGTGGGCATGAGTCACCATGCCCAGCATTGTTGCCTGTGGTTACTGGGGATTGAACCAGGGATTGTTTGCTTGCTAGGCAGGTGCCAGAACCACTGAGCTAAATCTCTGGCCCTCTTCACTGTAGTTTTTTCATATAAAAAGCAAAGATGGTATATGTGATTGTATACAAGAGGAGATTCTTTGAATTAGTCTAAATACTTGGAGACTTCACATTAGGATGTTCTGGTCAGTAGTGGTATGAAATTAATGCTAGAGTTAGTGTTAATGTTCATATTGTAGCCATTTCCTCTTTTAAGTCCCTTTTTTAAACATTTTCAGATTTCAGAGGAATTCAGTTTAGAGGGAATCCTAATGCACAAATTCATAGTATAGTAGATGAGAAGTGAACTATACTGGTTTAGGATATTAGTCTGTATCACTGAGAATGAAAGAGTCTAAAATTTGATAAACATATATTCCCAATATAACAGATAAAGATACAAGGGAACAATGCTTTGTTATATTTGAATGAAATTCAGCAAAAACTAAACAGTTTCTGTGTTTAGAGTGTACTGCCAGACATAGTGATATATACCTGCAATCCTACCACTCAGGAGGCTGAGGCAGGAGGATTGTTATAAGTTGGAGGCCACCCTAGACTACATAATGAGTTCAAGATCAGACTGAACTACAGAGTAAGATACTGTCTCAAAAAAGTAAAAAAGAAAAAAAAAGCAAAGAAAGAAAACATTCAACTAAAACATAATTTGATTATATCCTTCTTAATTCAATAAGTGAAAATAATTTCAAATACAACAAATTTTAGATGGTATATTGTTCAAAAGTAATTTCTGTATAAATATTTGACATTTGCTAAACATACTACTATTGCTGTTGAAAAATTTCAACAGTTTAAATAAAAGTTTTTTAAATTGTTCTTTTATTATTGTGCATAGCTGGTTCATTGCTTCAAAAAACAAAATTTAATTGTACATAAAATCTATTAAACACAAGTATAAAACTTAAGCTGTGCTGTGCATTCTATGCTGTGTGTGTGCACGCATGCCCACGTATTGACTATGCTGTTATTCCAAAGGTTAAGTGGGCGCTCTTTGGGTCATAGAACTTGATATAAGAATTTAATCCTGTATAATTTATTCCATAGGGCTTATTATTTTTTAGAGCCAGACAATGCTGCATTACATAGAGAAAATTAAAGTTGTCAGGCTCATGAATCAAGGTCTTAAAGTGAGAATGCAAGAGAAGTGTAGGTAGCACTGGGGAGCATTTTCTTTTCAGTCATCAGTGAGTTTTCAAATCCAGCACTATGGAGATGGTGCCTAGCTGCAAGTTAAAAGAGAAATCAAGGGTGGTTTAAGTAAGGTAGAGTCCAAATCCTATTGCTTCCTGGAGTTGCTCAGCTTAATCCTTTCTCCTTGATAAAAGAAAGGGTGGTGATCAGGCCTAAAACGCCTCCTGCAATTGTCCAACCTCCCTCAAAACTCTAGACCATTTATCTCCTGTTCAACTTTTTTTAAACTTCACTCTGCATCCTTGAGTCATTATGATCTTGAATACATGAAATATAATATGTTTGCCCTTGTAAACTTAGAGTGACTGGTATTCTCTTGCAGTGGAACAGTTGTATAATTTGAGAAATATTTATGCAGTTCTCAGTCAAATAGCAAGCAGTAGCCAGAATATACTCAATTTTTATTGTGGTAAAGTATAGAGGGAGATAAATTTACAGCACACTGATAAGTTGCCTGAGATATCCTACATAGGAACAGTCGCATAAAATGTGAATTATCTATTTAGCTCTCAGGCAAAAGTTGAACACCACCAATTTTACACATATTTTTACTGCATTAAAAGTTTTATGAGAAGATAAAATTACTGTATATTGACAAAATAGGATTCTTCTTTCTTTGGAAAACTAATTAAGTTCTGACTAATATTCTTATAGTTCTGGAAGTTATTTTTGACACTTCCCTGTAATAAAGATATATCATAATCAATTATTGAGCACTTTCAGAATTAGACCATCATTCATCTCTTTTATTGGCTCTTGTCCCATTCATCTTCACTCTTCAAATCTTGTTTCCAATGACAGGAGAGCGAACATATGTTTTTTTTCATGAAAATATGCTAATTTAAAATTACACTTGCAAATTATTTGCAATCTTCTGATGGCCTTGGGCCTTAAAATAGTGTCTCAGTAGAGAATGAAATAGTCATTAAAATTTTTCCATGTTTTCTGGATGACACGAAAGAGATTTTTGAATGGATGATATAATCACAAACAACTCATGCATTCCTCACATTTATTGTATGTGAAAAGTAAGTTCGATAGCGCCATAAACCAGGTGGGACGATATTTGAGATGAATGATTTTAACCTTACCTGACACACTGTGTCCATCTTTGTGTTCTTGCAGGACCGGTGGCTGCACTTGGGTTTGTCACCCACTGCAAAGTCAGCAAACAAAAATAAAATCCTGCCAAAGCTCCTTCATGAATCCAAATTGTTTCTTAAACACAAGCATTCGTGAACTGAGGCACTGCTGTTCTCCCTAGACCTTCACTGTGCCATATAGGATACAGAACCTTAAACATAGGAAAGGGAGAAGATTTTGCCATATACTAAAATTACCAACAAGGTATTCTTACTCCCTGACTTAACGGTCATAAAATGGATCTCGTGTGACATTGCAGATGAGTCCACATTCCTCTATTTTTATTCCTCTACTTTCAATGCAGAAAATGGCGTTACTTAATATATCTATGTCTAATTTTCCCTGATGTTAAATTATAGTAATAATTATTTTCTCTGTCACTGGAAGAAATACATACTGATTTTAATAGATAATTGAGAGAGAAATGAGAATTTCTGGTGCACATAATACTTGATTAATAATACCATAAGTATGGCCAAATTAAGAACCATTTCTCAGCATCGTTACACATTTCTCATTTGCTCCAATAAAGTTTTAGTTTACTAGATAAAAATTCTAGGCAGATTGTGCCAATTTAAGAATCAACAAAAATGCCCTGATGCAGACAGAATCAGGCAATAATCCGTAGACATACCAACTGTTAAGAGCTACTAACAATCTAAATAACTTACTGACACTTGACAGAACAGAAGAACAAACTTTTCCAAATTCAAAAATGACAGCAAACCAAATGCAGGTTTGCACTCATCATAGCTATGGAAAGTGACTTTTTGCTTAAATTAACTTTAATTCCTCAAAGATGATACACTGATACTAGGGGTATTCACAGCATTTCACATTTTATTATGAAACCCTTTAATTTAAATAAACCAAAATTGGTTCTGAACACTTCCTATTATTTAAAAATATTTCAAGATGGAAAGTGAGATATGCACGTATTTCAGTTACATTTTACAATACTGTAAGCTCCACAAACAGAAATTCTGCTCTAAGGGGGATGATACCATTTTTATAAAGAATCCAAGTCTTGGAGCTTAGCCATCTTCACTTCCAATTATCATCAACTAACACCTGACTCTTAGAAATGGATATTCACTGGTGAAATGTTTGGCTGATTTCTTAGGACATGTAGGCTGCAGATGAGCTGTGGGTGAACCTAGTGGTATCCATGACACATGGATAGTTGAAAACCTAACAGTCTTCATATTGTATGAATTGGGCATTTAAAAACCCTATGGACAAGGCATCTTCCTCCTCGGTCTTGTCTCTTCCTGCTGTCCCTCCCTTCCTTTTCCCCACTCTTCTTACTCTTTTATCTTCTGTATCTTGCTCCCTTTCCATTTTTTTCTAAATTTCCCATTTAAAATATTTCTTATGTAATAGCCCTATACAAACGTGAGTTTTCTGTCTTTAAATTGGATTTTTTTTTTTTTTTTTTTTTGGTACCAGGGATTGAACTCAGGCCATTGTGTGTCCTAGGTTGGTGCGGTACCACTTGAGCCAAATCCTCAGCCCCTTAAATTGGATTTTATAGTTTGCATATATATACTTCCCCCAATTTGCCCTGCTATTTTTCATTATTTAAATGAAGGCAGTTCTAGTTTCCATGTTAATATTCACCATGTATAGGTAAATAGACTCACATGATAGACCCGTGTTCAAACCTAACCTCTGTCTTTTACTAATTATATGTTCATTGTAGGTGCTGAGTTTCAGTTTCTGGGCCCACATATCACTTGCTGAAGTGCTGTTCCCATACAGCAGCCAGCATGGTGCCCTGATTAGTGGTTTTAACAAGTGCTAGCTTATTTTTGCCCCCTTAACAGTGCTCCTTTTGTGAAGTTTTATGGGTCGACTTGACCGGACTAAAAGATGTGCAGAATTCTGCTAACACATTATTTCTGAGTGTGCCTGTGAGAGTATTGGAAGGTGAGGACATTTGATTTAGTGAAATGAGCAAAGAAGACGGCTGTCCCCCTAGTGTGCAGCACAGCCAATCCCTGAGGACCCAAAGACAGTCAAATGCAGTTGGGTGAATTTGTTGGTTCTGCGTGAGCTGAGAACCATTTTCTCCTCATGGACATCAGCACTTCCAGTTCATTGATGTTGAATCAGATCAAATCTTACACCGCTGACCCCTTGGTTCTCAGCAATCTAGACATGAGCTCAATTATTCCACTAACTGTCTTGGTTTTCTTGCTTGAAAAAAGTGGTCACAGGCCTTTCTCTGTGTCCATAATCAGCCAGTTCCTGATAAATATACTCTCATGTGTAGCTATAGCTATCCTATTGGTTTTGTGTGTCTACAAAGCTCGAACAGACTGCCTTTGCAGATGTAAATGTTTTATATACATACATACATATATATATATATATATATAATATATATATTTTCCTGCCTGTGTTGTGCTCACATCTATTGAGGTACAATTGAGATACTAACCACTGCACATGTTTATATTATACAACTTGATGAGTTTTTTTAATTGAATTCTTTATTGGTACAATTTATATACATCTCAAAATCACATATAACATTGGGGAATTTGTACCAGTATATGACACAAGTTAATTCTCATTTTTACCCATATCCCTACCCACTCCCCCCTCCTCCCCCCTTTATACATGCTCTTTTATTTTCTTTCTGTATCATATTTATTCCTTCCCCTCATCACAT
>PVIC010042679.1:0-15701 GCA_004025085.1 Thryonomys swinderianus
CCCATCATTGGAGAGACCCAGCCCCTCTCCTTATGTGAGGGCAAGGAAATGCTTTATCTTTCCACAGGAAGAACCCCAGCCCCTCTGGATACCCTCGACAAACGTCCAACTGTATACTCCTTCCCAGTCACTACCCGGCTCTGATCAAGCTCCCCATCGCCTGCTTAGACGACTCCCACACTCCTCCTGCTGTCCATCCATGTTAACATCGTCCAGCCAACAGACCACAGCAGACCGGCACCCCAGCCCAAAGGCCCCAACGGCCTCCCAGGACCTCGGGATTTCAGCTGTCACTGCAGTTATTGTCCTCCTTGTGGCCGCTGTCTCAGCAGCGGCCACCGCTTCCATAACCCTTCATAATCAGGTGACCCCCGCTGCTGTGGTCAATCAACTCATCCACAACACCCCTGAAGCCTTGGGACAGTACATGTGGAAAACTTGGGACCCCTCACTTAGTTCCCATCGGGCCAAACTTACCCAAACTATCTTAGCCATTAGCTCCACCTCTTCAGACCCTCTTGCAGTGGATAATACTTGCCAAACACTGTCAAAAGAGTTACCCAAGGTTGAAACAAATTGTCCACGTGGTTATGAGACCTGGTATTAACCTCCCCTTACATGTAATCTTTGTTGGCACCATTTTAACAATTCTGTTTGTGTGACATACAAGGAGGGCCAAACACAGATATCACCAAAATCACAAAAACATCATACTATTGGCTGAGGCACTCGACGCTACTAGAAGGCAAAATAATAACTCACAAGAGGCTCAGGTCCGGCCTGGACAAATTCATCCAATGGGCACGTGCGTCTAGGGGCTGGCTGGTCAGAGACGGGTAAGCTCCTCAGTGCTGGGACAACCTAAGACGGGACGGCCTCGCACCTCCCTGATACATATATACAAGGAGGGGGAGATGTTGCCCAGCGCCAGTCTCCTCATAACAACACACGCAAAGATAGCTCAGCCCCGTCACACAGCTAACCCCGTCCCTTCAAACCACGTCACCACGAGCCCACCTATCCCCTCGCGACATGCTCCCTTCCCCCTCCTATCGTCCATTAAAAAAAAAAACCCTACACGTAATAAAGAAGCTTCCTCCCTGGACCAAGAATCGATGTGTTGACTCTTGCTTCCCCGCTCACCCTCCCGCCAGCACGACCCCACTGAACAAGAAAACAAAGACCACAACAAAGACAGCATGAAACTATTCTTAAAAGATAAACGCTAAAGTATTTAGGGGTACAACATCATTTTGTCAGCAATTAACACGACAGTGTTTCAGAAAGAGAAAGGGAAATGCAACTAAATGTGAGAAATAGTTATAAATCAGTGAACTGTGACAGCATATACAAATATTCATTAAGACAATAAACTTGTATAGGCTTAATATTTTTAATAAAAAGTTGGGTGAAATGAACAACTTTAAAACAAATCCAGTAACATAGTATAATAATGATTTAGCCAATGATAGTAAATGGCTGTTCCAATCATTAGGTAAAAAGCTGATGGGGGGAAAAGGCCGAAAGGAACTTCATAATGAATAGATCAGGCCGACAGCAACTAAATCCACTGATTAATCCTAATATGATGATGAGAAAGACAATGAGAAATTGTGCAGTCTTGATTTGATACAGGAAAAAGTTCACACCACTTATAAAATATTCTTGCCAAAGAAATTAAAAATCAAGCCTGATGCCAAGCAGGAATCTACCAATTTCAAAGGACACAGAAATGCGTTAAATGATACACCAGAGGTGTAACTGGCCAAATCCAAACCAGAGGGAACACCGTAAGACAAATGGCCCGTGTTGTCTTCAGTAGACTACAAGAAAACAGAAGGAGGCTTGAGCAGGGGTACCCACCTGGAGGCTCAGTAATTCAGGAGCCTGAGGCAGGAGGGTTGCTTGAGCCCAAGAGCTGAGACCAGCCTGGCCAGTACAGGGAGACTCCACCTCTGAGAAAACAGGAAGAAAGTGTAGCCTGTGGGATGGGAGGAGCTCAAGAGTACGTCAGTCACGTGCAGTGGCCAGGCCTTGGCTAGACCCCCTTAGGGACCCTTGCACACTGAGTAGTGACGTGATGAAAGTAATGACTCGTTAATATTTCTTTAAAACTTCTTCAATTGACACATAAAAGTGTACATATATCTGAGGCAGTGGTATTTTTATATATGTATACACTGTATATTAAAATTACTGTATATTAAAATACACTGTATATTAAAATTAGATTAAACACATCTCAACAAACATTTGTGGTGAAAACATTCAAAATTCTAGCTTTTTTGAAAAACGTCAAATATTTACTGATAGTTTTGTTTTCTGAGAAAAAAATCTTTTTTTTTTTTTTTTTTTTTTTGAGACAGGGTCTCGCTTGGTAGCTCAGGCTGGCTCTGAGCTCACTATGTAGTCCAGGCGAGCCTTGAACTCAGCAATCCTCCTGCCTCTGCCTCCCAAGTGCTGGGAGGACAGGCGGGAGCCACCACGCCCGGCACTGTGGCATGCGGTATTGATTGCTGGTGGGCGTGAGTCTCCACACCCAGCATTGTATGTGGTTACCAGCGATCGAACTCAGGACCTTGTGCTTGTGAGGCAGGTGCCAGAACCACTGAGCTAACCCTCCAGCCCTGAGAAAAAAAATCTTACTATGAAGTTCAAGTTGGCTGTGAGCTCACTATGTAGCCCAAATTGGCCTTGAGCTCGTAGCAATCCTCCTGCCTCTGCCTCTGAACGCTGGGATTACAGGTGTGTGCCACCAGGCCCAATTTATTGATCAATTTTATCAGTAAGATAATGGTGTTTTGGTTAAGAGTCCTTAATGTTTCCTCGCTTTTATTTTTTATTTATTAATTATTTATTTATTTTAGATAGTCTCAGTATGTAGTTCAGGCTGGCCGGGAGCTCATGGCAGGCCTCCTTCCCGTCTCCTTAGTGCTGGGATTACCGGTGCATGCCACCATGCCCAGCGAAAGTCCTCGCTTTTAAAAGTATGTCAAAATACTTGTGGATCTTGTGGGTGAACTGTGGATGTCTGTGATTTGTGTCCGAACAATCCCAGAGGAGGGAATAGGGGACAGTAGATAAAGAAAGTCAGTTCCATGTTGATGATGGTTGCAAGTGATAGATCTATGGAGGCTGTAAAAAAATTTTTAATATAAACTCAAACCACGTTTATATTTTCTCCGTGTGTTCCTCAGAAGCGGCTCTGCCTGGCTGGGGCGCGGCCGTCGCTCCCGGGCAGCACAGCCAGGGCGGCAGGGCTGCCCGGGCATGCGCGCTGCTCCCGCTTCTGGCGGCTCACGGCCCACTCAGGGCGAGGTTCTGGGCCGGCAGAGGTAGAGGGCCGGCCTGCCTGGAGAAGGCGGGCAGGCAGGTGTGTGGTGCCTTTTGTGTCAGGCTTTGTTCAAGTTGCAGTGGGGGCCTGGGGTTCAGGCCTCTCCCTCGCCTCTGCTCTGCAGGGACAGGGCCGGGGAGACGGGAGGGCGGCCCCCCCGGGCCCTGGGCCCCCGTGCGCTCTGTGGCGAGGGGCAGAGTTCCGGGGCAGTGGCGGGTTTCCACACAGCCCAGCCCAGGCCCGTTCCCTCCCCCCCAGACTCTTCTCTCCTCAAGCCCCTCCTCAGCTCTACCCCCGAGTCGCCGTCCTCTGTGCTCCTTGCCACCCGGTTCAGGGTCCAAAAGAAGGACAGCTTTTATGTACCTTATAAAATTCTATTATATCTGTATTCAAAACCTAGCAGCTGAGAAACACTGGTAATAAGCGTGTTATTAAGCGTGTAAATACACTTCCACTCCAGGGCCTCCCTGGGAGGGTGGGTTCAGCCGGGGCAGCTCCCGGGCGTGCGAGGCCCTTCCCGTGCGGCCTCCACCCAGAACCAGGCTTGGGCCCTGGCCCAGTCTCCTCTGCCCGCAGCCACTGCCATCCCGAAATGCCCAAGCTCTTCGAGAGAGGGGCGGGGAGGGCTAAAGAGAAAAAACATTAGGAAAAAAACTCCCACCCAGAGAGCATTCTTTCTGCAGCACTCAGGAAAAAGGATGTCTCACAGGGGACGGGAAGGCGAAATTTTTTCACATCCAAATGGATTGCAATTTCCCTCCATTTAGCACCTGAAGGTAATTAGCTCGAAGAGACTGCCGAGTGCGAAACACGTTCACGGAACATTAACTCTCACACATTCTCCAGTTGCAGGGAATTAATAGGAAAGATTAAAGTTTAAAGAGAGCAAAATGCCATTACCTCGCCAGCCACCTCTCTCCGTGGCGGGATCCAGCCCCTGAAAATCTCCGGCCCTGCCTGGGGCCGGGCTCCGGCTCAGGCTCCAGCCGCAGCGGGGACCTGGGCGCGCCCTGGCTCCCGCGGCAGCGCGTGCCGGGCGCCGGACCCCGTCAAGGCGCCGCTGACTCCCTCCTGTCGCCCGAAGTCTGGGCGCCCCCGGCAGGCGGGGCGTCAAGGCGCCCGAGGAGGGCCACGCCAGGAGGGGTCACTGGGTGGACATGTGTGCGGCTGGGGTGCAGGTGAGACGGGCGGCCCGGCCGGCGAGGGAGCAGCAGAGGCTGCCGCCCGCCGGGGTGGGAGGCCGAGGGGGAAGCTGCCTCCCGCTCCCGGCAGAGCCCACGTTCGGGCTTCACGGTCACACAGACGGCCTTCCCCACTCCGCGCTCTCAAAGTTTACGCAGGCTTCAAATCCTAATGCTTTCTGTGTTGCTTCAAGATTTTAAGGAAAGAGAGATGGAGAGAGGGAGACAGAGTGTGTGGGGGAGGGGGCAGCGGCAGGCAGGAGAGAGAGGAGAGCACACGCGAGAGATGAAATTGAGACATGGAAGAATTTATTGCCCAGAAAATTCCATTCTGCTATCTGATTCAAAAAGTCCAGTCCCCCCAGCTTCGGAAAATCTATTTTCCACATTTTAATACCCTGCAGAACAGTCCTCATAACTCATCCGAGTGTGTTAAGCACAGTTTTATTAGATCTGAAACAAATTTTGGTGGGGAGATACTATAGGTCATTAACCATGGAGTAATTTTATCCTTGTTTCCCTAATGATGCCATAATGGCGAGCGAATTTCTTAACTAAAGACCAAAGAACATTTTGAAGGTCAGTTTCATCTGTGAGCTCCTTCAAGCGCTTCTCAGAGAAGATTGGAAAACTCGCCGATTTTTTGAAGAGTCATTAATAATGTGAAAGCTGAAAGCACCCTCCATTTGCGTTCCTGCTTTTTACCTTTTAATTTTATAACGTGCCCGCTCAGAGCCCAGCTCCCACTCCCTCACCCTCCTCCGGACCTCCCCCGCCTCCCCGCCCCGCTCAGGGCGAGCGGCTGCCAGGGCCGGGGGCCGGGGGCCGGGGGGCCGCAGGGCCTGCAGCAGAAGCCGGAGACGCCAGAGGCCGGAGAGACCCTCCGACCAGGACCCCTGAGATGGGCGACCTTTGCTGTGTTCTTGGAGCACGCGCCATCCGGGCGTTACTACTGGCCTGTGTGTGCATGCATGCACGCACACGTGTGCACGTGTGCAAATGTGTGTTGTAGGGGACTGAGGTCTCTGGCAGTGCCCTGGTGGTGACAACATACATGGGGGCCAGTGGGGAGTTTGTCGTCTCTAGACATAGATGCCCTCTGTTGGAGGCTGGAAACGGGACCGTTCCTGGGTCCACTTGCTGGGCATTGGGCTCCGGTCTGCTTACAGCACAGTGTTCTCCCATGAAGAGAGATGCCATGCGATATTCCTCACATGTTGTGAGTCTCGTGCATGTATGTACATGCGGGTGTACTTACCTGTGCACACCTGAGGGCGGTGAGGTCAAGAACCCAACCCTCCTGAGGAGGGCCGGCCTGGACGATGGGAGCCGCGGCCGCTGCCCGGCCCCACCCCGCCGCACCCACCGAGGCCCCACTCGGTGCCGGCTGACAGCCGACTCGGACAGCACCCCTGCGCGTGCAGGGGGAGGGGCAGCGTGCTGACACTTCCTGCTCCCAGATGTGGTGGCAGCGATAACTCCAATTTTATGCCTTTGTTATGGCTTTAATCACTTTCTTTATGCGTTTTGTTCCAGTGATCTGGGAGAGACACCTGATAGGCAAAGAGGATACCAGGGGAACCATTTTTATTTGGAATGTGGTGAGAAGTCTAATTAGAATCTGAATTCTGCTGAGCCTTGAAATGGCCAGCACTTTATCCTGATCGCCTTAGATATTGTTTCGAGTCAATCATCTGTCGTGGTGCAGCAGGCGAGCCCCTCCACACCGCACCCCTCCTGCGTGGGCCTGGCGGGCCGGGAGGGGTGTGCCGCCCCAGCCCCTGCTGGCACGGCTCGCGCAGGGTGGCGGCTGCAGGAGGAGAGCCACTGGAGCTTGAACTAGAGTGAGGCAATGTTGGGCCAGGGCCAGGCCAGTCACAGCTACCTGCTACGCGTGCCCACCCTGGACACCCCACCTCGCTGCGATGTCTTGCGGTCCCTGTGCCCCTCCTGCACACACTCACCCCTCCCTTTCCAACCCGCCCTGGCCAGCCCCGGCCTGGCATCCAGCTCCATCTCTTTCCTGCCCCGGCCCAGCCCCTGGGGGTGCTGCTCGGCTTGAGGCTTGAGCCCCAGACCGCCCCCCCTCCACAAAGCCTCCCCGACTCCCGCAGCACAAGCACTGGAGTCCGGAGAGCGCCCCGTCCCGCGTGGACCTGAGCGGCCCAGAGGCTCTGCTGCCAGATCAGCGGCCCCTACCCCCACCTCCCTGAGGTGCTCTGCAGATATCCTCCCTTCTGCTTCTACTTCGTGTGTGTGTGTGTGTGTGTGTGTGCGCGCGCGCGCACACGCCTCGAATACCAGCTACTCAGAAGACTGAGCCAGGAACATCACAAGTTTGAATCCGGCCTGGGTGATTAGCAAGACCTTGTCTCCATAAGTAAAGAGAGTGGGGATGCAGTCAGTGGCAGAGCAGCGTGGAGTGCTCTCGGGTCTCATGCCCAGTCTCAGTGTGTGAGAGAGAGGGAGAAAGACAGACAGACAGACACAGAGAGAGAGAGGAGAGGAAGAGAAGAGGGGTCAGAAGGAGGAAGTGCAGAGGAGACCGGGAGGGAGGAATACGCTCCTGCCCGCAGCCTCGGCCCCCACGTCGGGGTGACGTCCCCCCGGCTCCCCCACCACAGAGAACCCGCCAGAGCCTCCCTCCGAGGAGCCGCACTGTCCAGGCCGCGCGCCTCGCCCTCTCCCGCGCGCACACGCGGGCCTGGCCAGGAGCGGGCGTGTGCGGGGCCGGAGCAGGCGTGTGCGGCCCAGGCGGCGGGCACCGCCTTGCGCGCAGGCCACGGGTGGGTGTGCCCGCGTCCTGAGGACCTGCGCAGGGCCCGGCGTGTCGTCCTGGCCAGCCCGCGCTGGACGGCGGCGTCCTCACCGGCCGGCAGCGGCATCACGAGTGGATCGTCTAGTGCGGCGGTGTGCCGGGGCCGGACTGCCCGTGAGGACGGGCTCAGGGCCCGAAGAGCCCCGACCTGCCTCACCATCTGGTCTCACGCGCACGCGCCTCAGGGCGTCCTGTCTCCGCCACCTCCTCCCTGCCCGCCCTTCCCTTCCGCTTTGGCGGGCTCGAGCCCTGCTGGCGGTGCAGGTGGCGCTTGCCATGGTCAGCAGCCCCAGGGCTCCCAGCAGGGCCGCAGCGGTCCGCAGAGTGCGCGCCCGCCTTCCTGCCAGCCCTGCCCCGGGGCCCGAGGTACCCGCGCCGCATGCCGGTGGGCGAGAGCAGGCCCTCGGGGAGGCGGGCCCCCGGGCCCTGGCACACCTGGCCCGCCCTGCCCCAGGCCACAGGGTGGGGGCCCGAGGCGCCCACTCGAGGGAGTGCCAGCCTCTTCCTGCCCGGCACTGCTGAGGGGCCGTCCTCAGCACATCCTGAGCTTGGCTGCAGTGGAGTAGATGAAAAGGAGGAGACACTGTTGGATAAAAGAAATTTTTAAAAAAAAAGTAAGTGAAATATTCAAACTGGAAAGTGATATTATGGAACTGCAGCCCACGGCTCAGTGCATTCAAATTTATTCAAACTCGGCGCTTGACAGTGATGGATGCGGCAGCTTTTCCCACAATATGGAGAAGGCGCAGGGCGCTCAGGACCGGGGTCCCCCGGGAGGTGGGCCACACTGCCCCTGCGGCTCGGCTCGCTCCTCTACACGGAGGGCGAGTCCCAGCCCGCTCCCACCCTCCGCCGCGTCTTGTCCCCGGGCTCCGAGGGGCCTGAGGTAGCTGCGGGCAGAGGCGGCAGGCGGCGAGGACCGGGACAGGCAGCGTGCCCATAATAGTGGCATCGGAAGCAGCGTGCGCATGGGTTTGCAGCCCCGGAAGGCACGACGCCAGCGGGTCCCCCCGCGCCCCTGATCCCAGGGTGCCGGCCCCTGAACCCGTCCCAGACTCCACCCTCCCCCGGACGGGCACCGCGCCACCCATGGGAGGGCAAGGGGAGGTGGCTGGTCTGGGGTCAGGCTGAGCAGTGCAGGCTGTGCGTGCCCGTGGACCCTAGCCTGGTGCCCGCCGGCCTCTGGCTCTGCCTCCTCTTCCTCCTCTAGCTCACCAGCCGCGCCCCTGCCCCGCCATCTGAGGCCACTGGGGACCCGCAGGACACGCACGTCTTTACCTCCTCCCTCACCTGAACGCTCCTTCCCTGTCTCCCGTGCCCCCCTCGCCCCCGCAAAGGAGGAGGCGGCGGTGGTCAGGCCTCGCCCCGCTTCCTGCCCTGAGCCTCTCAGGAGCCCACACCCCCTCTGCGGGTGGCTTCCGTCCAGCCAGCGCGTCTCCCGGCATCCGCCAGCCCCTCACCAGGCGGGGCATGTTCCTCGGCCTTTAAATTCTGCTGTTTCCACCCGCTCTCCATGCCGCTGCCAGATTAACTGTCCTAAAGCCAGCTCTGATCATGTCACTCCTCTGCTCAAAAGCCCTCTATGGCTCCCCCTTGCCCACTACGCGAAGTGCAGACGCCTTGCGCTGAGACCCATGCTCCGTGTGCCCGGCGCCCTCCAAGCCTTCCCTCCGTCACTCCCCTGCCCATTTCTCTGGTCAGCCGAGCTGGGCTCAGCGGCCTCTTCCCCTCGCCTCGCTGTCTGCGGTCTCCTCGGAGGCCCGCCCGGCCTGGCCGCCGCCCCACTCTCGGCTCCACGGCTTGTCCCGTCTGGGCGCCTTGTCGCCCTGGCCCTTCACTCCGGCCACGGCTGCCTGGGACAGCCCCTGTTGGTGTGATTGCCGGCAGGCCTGGACTGGCACTCCTGGGGGAGGACCGGGCAGAGCCCTGGCCCAGAGACTCAGCGCCATGAGCACAGGGCTGGGCAAACCCACACAGTGACATCGGAGAACGTGTGGAAGCACGTGTGCTGGCCATGTGTGACAGGCGTGTCATCCTGCTGAGCCTGAGGGGCCGTGGCACAGTCCAGCCCCCTCTGCTCTCAGTCAGGCGCTCTTGCTGACGCCCTGAGAGCCCTGGCCCGTGGCGCGGTGAGTGGGCCGGAGCCGCCCCAGAGTTGCCAGTCAGGCTGCCCCCACAGACAGGGCCCGCAGCTCCCCAGGGCCCTCAGACCCGGGGCTGCTGGGCCCTCAGCTCGCTTCCGGGGAGACGCCCTCCCCTCAGGCGGACTGGGCACCACAGACCCCAGGGGCTCAGCTCGGGGCACAGCGGGGGAGTGGGCGGCACAGCCTGAGTGTGAGCGCAGCACGGCGGGGCAGACCGGTGTGAGTGGCGGATTCTCCGAGCCTCAGTGCTCAGCCCTCACTCACGTGGCCGGGCTGCTGCTCCCCGCAGAGGCACAGCAGGAGCTGTGAGGTCTCCATCAAAGCAGGGAAACTGAGGCTCAGCAGGCACGTGACACCCGTAAGAGCACCCAGAGAGCCAGGGGTCGTCTGTAGGCAGCTCCCAGCAGGAGGGTCTCTTTCTGTCCCCAGCGGGCGCTGCACAGGCCTGCAGGTCTCTAGTCGCCCCGGAGTGGGGAGGTTCAGAGCGGGCACTTCCGAGAGCCTGTGTTTCCCGAACGCAGTCTCCCAGCGGCCCGTGGCCCTCAGGGCAGCACGCTCTGGGCCTGCGGCCAGTGCAGGGTCGGGGCGAGCCCCTCCCGCCTCGGCTTCCCCTCCCACCCGCCACACAAACAAGCACGCTAAACTCCGGGAGATTTACAGCGGGCGGCTGGGCGCGGGCCGGGCCGCCGGTGAGATATCTCCAAACAGCGCACTAACCACTTTCCATTTTATACCTCACCAGCTTTATAGCATCTTAAGGATTTCTGTGCACGGCTGGCTTCCCGCCCAGGGAAAAAACCCAGCCTTGTAAATAAATACTAAATATATATGAACAGAGACGACAGCGGGCGTCGCAGAGAAGGAGGGCGGGGTGGGCTCTGGGGCAGGGCTGCGTGGGGGGGGGGGTAGGGGACAGGGTGTCCAGACAAAGGCGATGCAGAGAGCAGCTGACGGCCGAAGGCAGTGGGACCCGTGGGCCCTGTCCCCGCGTATGTACGCATGTGTGTGCGTGCACACAGCTGCTGAAGGCTCGGGGAGAAGTCTCTCCCGACCCTGCCACCTTTCCACTGCCTGAGGGGTGGGACCCGCCACGGGCCACCCCGCTCTGCGGATGTGACAGGACCACACCAGGACGGGCTCCAAGGGTCCGTGTGTGCGCGTGTGTGCACCTGCCGGAGCGTCCGCACAGCTGGTAGGCTGGCCGTGCCAGGCGCGCAGGTGGCCCGGGGAGTCCCGGCCCTCAGGGCACACGGGCCTGGAGGGAGGTGAGGAGCCCCGAGAGCCTGGGCCCCGGGTCTGCGCGAGGCCCCAGAGAGTCTCTGGGTAGGCAGCGGGCAGCACACACAGGGGAGGGGCTCCTGTGAGCCAGGCCCACCAGGAAGGACAGCGTGGGGGCCGGAGGGCAGGTGCCGTGCTGGGGCTGCTGGGTGGTCGTTAGGTCAGGGCCCTCTCTGTAGGGGCCTCGCAGGGGGTCCCAGCACCGCCCAGCTCCGAGGCCTCTGAGCGGGAGCCGTGGGACGGGGCAGGAGGGACCATCCTCTCCCTCCCGGGGGACCCAGCAATCCCTTCCCAGTCCCCCCTTGTCTTTGATATTAAGTATTCAAACCTCATTTACATCCTTATTTTTCAATTTGCTGCCACAGTAGTTTAATTTATTCGATATAATTTCTTTTTCTGAGGGGACATTAATCATTGCCCTGTGCTTTTGGGCGCCTGTGGGATCTCTGCATGTGTGTGTGTGCGCACGTGCGCGTGTGCGCATGAGTGTGAGTGTGTGCGTGCATCTGTGGGGACTGTGTGTGCGCATCTGTACCCATATGTGCTTGTGCACGGCTGTGTACATGCGGCACAAGTCTGCTGTGTATGGCGGCGTGGCTCTTTGTGAGCGGTGCGGGTGTGAGCTGGCGTGGCACGGCGGAGCCGCGGGGAGCGCGGGCGTCAGGCCCTCCGGCAGCGGCCCCTGCGCCTCAGCGCCCAGCGAGGGCCCTGGCCGGGCTCTCCCGCCAGCGGCTTCTCGGCTCCGACAAGGTGCCCGGGCGGCTGCCGCCGGAGGAACCTGGAGCAGCAGTCCGCGGAGTTTCAGGAGAGCTCCAGGACAGCGTCGGGGGCAGACTCGCCTGGGCAGCGCGGCGGGCCTGGGCGAGGGGCGCAGGAGGTGGGAGGAAGAGGAGCCCAGCAGGGACGTCTCAGCCCACAGAGCCCCGAATGGGAGGAAGGGGCGGGGCTCCCGCATCAGCTCGGGCCGGGCTGGGCCGAGGGCGGGGCTGGGCCGAGGGCGCCCCTCTGCAGAGAAGAGGGAGGGGAGCAAGGAGGGAGCGAGCGGCCCAGGGCCTGCGGCTGCGTGGGCGACGAGGAGCTACGCGGCCGGCCCTCCGTCCGGGCCCCTTCACTCCTGCAAGGCAGACGCGAGCCCTGGCTTGGCCCCGGCCCCGGCGGCCCTGCTTTCCTCTCGGGACGTTCCCAGAGTCTCACTTCCCTCCGTGGAGCCTTGCGCAACGGCCGGGCTGACGGGAGGCCGCATCGCGCCACGGCCTGTGCTGGGGCTGCACCCCGCGCCCCTGGGGGCGAGCGCCCGTCTCCGCACTCCGCAGGGGCAAACTGGAGGTCGGGGCTTAAGGCAGACCCACGGGTGGGAGACGGAGCCGTCCCGTTCCCTCCGCTGCCTCCCCAGGCCATGCCCACCCCACCCTTGCGTCCCGGCGGCCACACGAACACAGGTACGCCCCAAGAGGGCCTGCGGCCCGGCAGGCCGGGGCTGGGGAGGCCGGCGGCTCTGTCCCTGCGTCCTCCATCCAGCCTGGAGACTTACGGAAGAGGCCCCTGCGCCTCACCCTCAGCCTGGGCCGCCTCTGCCCAGCAGCCCACTCTCCCAGGGCGCAGAGGCTCAGGGGGAAGCTGGCTCCGTGCTGGTGCCTGGGCTTTGCTGCCGGGCCTCGGGCCGTCCTCTCACGGCTAAGCCTTGCTCGTCGGTCACAGCCTCAGCCGAGGGGGACGGAGGCCGAGGGCCGGGGAGAAACTTCTCCCAGGTCACAGACATTTCATCCCGACGCCCAGCCCACCGTCAGACCCTCCAGAAGCCACACTCCTCTGTGTCCTACAGAGTCATATATCCTCAAGCCAAGCATCCTCGATCTGAGCAGAGTCAAACATCTGATGATCAAGGCTTGCAAGAGCCCGGCGCTCGGAGCACAGTCCGCAGGGCGCCTGGTGGCTGCTGGGCACGGGGGCGTCTGCGGCCTCCACCGGCGCTTCGGCTCGGTCCTCACACACAGGCGCAGCACAGACGTGTCCCTGAGCCAGCGCCACCGCCTTTCTGGTCGGTGATAACCGGCCGATGGCAACAGGGGTCTCGGGCACCTGGAGGAGGGCGCAAGGGACGAGCCGGGGCCGAGGAGAAGGTAGGCGTTCATTTGAATAATGGGCAAAATCAAATTAATTCTACATTAAATAGTTGTGAATAAAGGGTTGAAGTCAGCAGTTTCAAACTTGTTTTCCTTAATTACTTTCCGTGTTTAATGTCATTAAGAAGATTAAAAATTCATTAACAAGAGTACTAAAGTGGCAAATCAGGAAAGCGATCACTCCAGGTTAGAAACTCGGCTGGAGCCGAACAGTGAGCCTTCCGCAGGGGCTGGGGGTGGAGACGGCGCCGCGCCCCTCGCACCGCACACGCTCCCCGCGACCGGCACCCACACGCTCGGCCACGTCCCCTCGCCCGCCCCAGGACTGCGGAGACCTCGGGAGGGCACTGTGCTAGAATCCCTCGCTAACCAGGCCCCGGCTTCACAAACCGCTCTCCTAGGAAGGGGACACGGAGACCAGCTCGCGTGGCGGCCATGCCTGGCCACAGGAACCAGAGTCCTGCCGCCCGGCCACCTCGGGCCCCACCGCAGACGCTGGCAGGGAAGACTTGACCAGTGTCCTGGTTAGGACGGCCGCCTCTGGGGCTTAGTTGCCCTGGAAAAGGATCCTTTTTGTCTCCTTAGCCTGTCCATTTTGGGGGTGAAGAGTGGGGGGAGCTGTGTTTCCGGGGGCGGGGGCGGGGGACAAAGTCGCCCTGGTTAAGTGAGGGTGCAGCAGACACAGGTGGGGAAGCGGAATCCCAGTGTGTGCGGCGCAGACCAGAGGAGACGGCGACCGCTCAGCCGCCATCTCTGGGGCCTCCCCCAGCCTGCCGTTCGGCTGGCTGGTGCCCAAGGCTCACACCGTGGGCCTCGCTCCCTTTTCAGTGACAGGACTAACCCTGGGCAGGATGCTCTTTCCGCAGCCATCACAGTGACCTCCACCCTCTTCTCTAGGTCTGTACTCCCAGGTCTGTGTGAGGTTCAGGTAACTTCGGGGGCGTCTGTCTGTCGGCTGTGTACGGAATGAACTGTCATATTCTGTAGCTAGAGACAGGCGGAGTTCCCGTTCCAGGGGGAAACTCAAGAGCACCAAAAACAGGGCCACATAAAACCTGTGTTCACCCAGGTGGCGATGTACGCCTCTCTCCCAGCACTCAGGAGTCTGAGGCTGGAGGATGGCGTGTTCGAGGCCAGCCTAAGCCTCGAAAGAAAGCGAAACCAAATGTATGCCGTGGTGAAAAAGGCAAGCGCTGCAAAGTCAGGAGTCACCACCTAGGCAGCACGCGTGCGGCCCCGGTTACAGCGATGCAAAAACAAAGGCAAAAAATAAATGAAGAAAAGCTGAAATGTACATCAACTGACAAGTACATAGGTAAAATGCTTTGCCTGTACCATGGAATACCATTTAAGCACGCAGAGCTGTAAGATACCGAGTTGTGGGCCGGAGATTAGCTCAGTGGTTCCGGCGCCTGCTTCACAAGCGCAAGGTCCTGAGCTCAATCCTGGTGACCACATACAATGCTGGGCGTGGAGACTCACGCCCACCAGCCATCAATACCACATACCACAGTGCTGGGCGTGGTGGCTCACACCTGTAATCCCAGCACTCGGGAGGCAGAGGCAGGAGGATTGCTGAGTTCAAGGCTTGCCTGGGCTACATAGTGAGCTCAGGGCCAGCCTGAGCTACAAAGCAAGACCCTGTCTCAAAAGAAAAAGAAAAAAACAAAAAAGAAATGGTTCCTCACAACCCTGTAGCAGATGAGCCCAGGGCTTCTCCTGGCTCTGGGTTTGTGCTATTTCTGTGAGCCCACAAAGCCCCCAGGCCCTACTCTGAGAACTCGAAAGTAAAGTCTCAGTGTGTGTGTGTGTGTGTCTGTGTGTCTGTGTGTCTGTGTGTCTGTGTGTGTCTCTATGTGTCCATATCTCCATGTGTCTCCATGTCTGTGTGTGTCTATATGTCTGTCTCTGTGTCTGTCTCTGTGTGTCCATATCTCCGTGTGTCTCTATGTCTGTGTGTGTGTCTCTAGGTCTGTGTGTGTCTATGTGTGTATGTCTGCGTGTGTCTCTGTGTGTGTGTGTGTGTGTGTGCACGTGTATCCACAGCACCCTGGCTTCTACCTGAGACCGTGTAACGTGCTCTCTGAGCGCACCTTTCTGCAGCTGTGTGTGTCTTGGCCAGGGGGACAGGACACAGTCACGTTGGGCCCGCGCGCCTCTGTGTAGGCGAGGCTTCTGCGTGCCTCCTTGCCAGCACTGCAGCTGTCTCTGGGACTGCCTAGATCTCTGACCACCAGTCCGTGTGTCTGTCCAGAGGCCATGTGACTTCCTGGAGGTGTATCCACGTGCTCATGTGTGGCACTGTTCTGCTCCGTCCTGCGTCTCAGTGGCACCCACGGGCTGCCTGCACCCTGGGGTCTACCGTGACCTCCGGCCACTGGACCGTACGTGCCCTGCCCTCGTGCTGTGACCTGGCTCCACACAGACCCGTGTGCGGGAGCCTGCGTCCCTGGGGGGAGTTAGGGCCTGTCCGGCCGAGCCTGTGGGCCTGAGCTCCTTGCTCGGGCTCCGGCCCCAGAAGGTGCCTGCCTCCCCACCCCCACCTCTGACAACCCTGGAGAGAAAGTAGCAGAGTAAATTCATGGCTGCCTGGCTGGGAAACAGGCGGCTGCAATGGAAAGGAAGCGTGGATTTGCATATTGAATTAAAATTAAGAGCTAATTATGCAAATAAATTATGACATTTGGCAGGAGAATTTGCTTCAAGATCATTTATTACGTTCTTTTTATAACAGTGTGAGCATTTAACGGTCAAAGACAATATTTTAAGGGAAAATTAACGCAAGATTATTAACCTAAAAACAATCCACATTAATGAGATGGT